>JAWNNP010001911.1:0-22894 GCA_035044805.1 Leucophenga maculata | reverse complement strand
TTTTATGAAGGAATTAACGAGACCGTATTACAGATGAAGGCAAGTGATGTGTCACTACCTCCGTCTGAGAATAGTGTAGTCGGCATGGAGCAACTAGAAGATGCATATTGAAAAAAACGTAATCAAATAAAAGAGAAATGCCGCCAATTGTACTGGCTCATCAACAAAAAATCAAAACTGTCTATGTACAACAAACTTTTAATTTATAAAAGTCTAATTAAACCTGTCTGGACTTACGGTATACAGATCTGGGGGACTTAAAAAATATCAAATATTAACATCATCCAACGGCAACAGTCCAAGATACTTCGTCAAATAACAAGTGCAGATTGGTATATTTGTAATGCAGATATTCACCGAGATCTCAAGATTTCAACTGTCAACGTCGAGCTGAACAACATACCTGTTCTCTTCTCGCGAAGAGCGGGGTAGCCGTAAGTACTAGCTGTCTGTAGGCAATGCATGGGTTCCTGCATAACAATAATCATAAATACCAATAGAATTACTAGAAATTGTTCTATCTTAATTCTTTTTTAATCCCTGATTCAATATTATAAAATGTATGTGGTGTCATTTCAACAGTAGTATAAAACATGGGAAAAAAAAAAAAAAAAAAAAAAACTTTACTGTAATGACTAAAGAAGTGCATTATTCTATAGACTTTGAACAAAGTCTTAGTAATAATCTGATCTTGGACACAAAGTATTTTACTTGCACAGCGCTAAGAGTTGTTCCAAGGGTGAACTGACGAACATGTTTTAATAAACCTGGATCCAAATAAAACAAACAACGACAGTTAGCGAATTTATGCGTTCGACTCAATGGAATGACTGACGAGCTCTATCGCACAATGACAACTGGTGCTTGTATATTACAACTATTAGAAAGTATTGTTATATGTATTGACCAGTTCAGCTTTGTTTTCCAAATGAATCTTTATTGTTCATTTAAGTTTTTCTTAACATAAGGATATATTATTCTTATTATAAATTTCAAGTATATATTTAGCTCTGTCGCTGATTGCAGTGGTAGAGCAGAGAGTGTTAAGCATGTTTATAAGCATACATAACGCAATCATTAATAATGGTAAGAATCCATTAAATCAACAAATTAACATATGTATTTGTTGACGCATCTGAGAAAGTATATGGAGCAGCTGCATATATACGATCTGTTCACAAAAACAATAAAGTGACAGTTCAGCTGCTATGTGCAAAATCAAGAGTCGCGCCAGTTTCAAAACAAACTTTACCGAAGTTGGCACTTTGTGCGGCAGAATTGGGAGCTGAACTATTATCAAGAGTTCAGAAGGTTAGGAAGCGCACCAGCATTTTTATGGTACGACTCCGACATAATGCTGTTTTGGATTAACGCTACAGCATCGTCGTTTCATTATTTTGATGTGAATAGAGTTGCTAAAATACAGCAAAAGACATGTGCAACCCCATCTGAATCGAGCTGGCCAGCCCCATTCAAAGCCAAATCAGAGAGCATAACTGTTGACCTAGAAACGAAGATCAAAGTTAAAAAGATTATTAAATTAGTTACACAAGCTAAATCATGGAAATTCCTACCGAGGGCTACAACGCATAGTAGCATATATGTTGCGTTTCAATACAAAGCAAAAAAATCAATTATCGCAAGACGAGCTTTGAAAATAATTTATTATTATTATAAACAGTTCCTATGCAATATAAAATATACATACGAACTTATGGAAAAGCTATAGCCTTTGGCCTTAAGAAATAATTATTAAAGGCATTCATTCAGAAATCATATTTTAAGGAGGAAATATCGTACCTTCAAAAAGGAAAAACGCAGTACGGTAAACGATTTATCTCCGTACGTAGATGAAGAGGCTGTTATACGAGTTGGAAGGCGTTAAGAGGAATATTCACTACCTTACGCCACTAAACATCAAATGCTGCTTGAGAGAGTTCCACGAAGACAACATGCATTGTGGACCTTAAAACATACTAGCTAAATCTCGTCAAAGATTTTGGATAATCATTGGCAAAACTATGATAAGAAGCATAGTCAAACACTGTGTACATTATAATAAAATGCATCCAAAGATGCTGAAGCAAATTATGAGCATTTTTAAATTCGGGTGTCGATTATTGTGGTCCATTTTGGATTCACTATAAAATTTGATGAAAACGTCCTCACAAGGCGTACAGTTTTTTGCTGTTGCACCACAAAGGCAGTTCATCTTGAGTTGGTCTGTAATTTAACGACTGAAGCATTTCATGCGGCTTTGAGGCTTTTTATAAGTCGACGAGGAAAATGCAAAACTTTGCATTGCGACAACGCCACGAATTTGGTTGGAGCACACAACAAGTTGCAAGAACTTGAAAATTCCATATTTTTATCAAAAGCAGAGGAGCAACTGTTGTAAAGGACTCCCGGTTTATCCGGATCGAAGGCTGAGATAGCTCAGCTTCGCGAAGGTCCGTCTACATAAAGTACATAAGGTACAATTATGTCCTTTTTCACATTTACTTTGTTCAACAAAGATAGCTAGTTCTTGCTGTTCCAGAGCCAACCCACTTTCGCTAAGAGATTTTACTAATCTGCTGATATGCGTCTTGAATGTGGACTTTGTTTTGCAGCCTTGGTACTTGCATTGTGCTTCGAATGTAGCAATAAAGCAGCACCGTGTATCTTATTAAGGAAGATCGCGCAACCTCCAGGCGAAATGTAACCATGTAAACACCAGGTGGCACATGCAGAGCGGACACTAGCAATTCGCCCCTACTGGTGGACACATGAATAGAATGCATTTGTAAACAGAACAAGAAAGCTCCTGCTTAACTAACAACGCCACTCCTTCTTTTTGCCTGTTGCTGGGATGATCCACGTTGTTGGTAAATATATAGAGTCCAGGCTGCATCCAAGTCTCAGTAATGTGTATGATATCAATTGGGAGTTCATTGGGCGCTCCAAAATTCAAGGCTGAGTGGGCGGGTCATCATTTTTTGGCATTCATAAGTTGGAGTCATAATTGTTTGAGGAATTGGTTGTTCACCTTCAATGCCTAGAACATGGATTGGAGTACGTTGTGCACATTATCGGACCTTCCCGGCGAACTTATTATTTGCAATCCTGCGTTGTCGGCTCTCAGCTTCATTCCTGTTACCTCGTACCGCAGTTGAAATGGTGGGCTTGGAAATGGTTATCTTCGACTTGAAGAATCAATAAACTTTGCTCCAAGCACCATGTTTCTCTCTACAATTGATGCAGCAAAATTCCTGCACAGTCGTGCATTGGGTGGTTGCATGGTTTTGTTTAAATTCGCCACTAACCGACTGACTCAGGCAATAATTTTTGGAGTGCCCGAATCCATAGCATCTGTAGCACTGGGTGACACCCAAATTCATCCTTGGAGTTTCCATCAGGACCCGTTGCATACCTATCCATTGTATGGCACCATTTTCCCCTAGTTCGAGCCAGCCAGTGGGGAACGAGGACTGGGAGGTTTTTTATGTTTTTTGGCATCTGCCAGTTCACTTTAGGTTTTGAATTCCTGCCGTTCGATTGGTTCATCGCCTGAATATAATTATTGGCAGCTGGCGTAGATTTGAGGACCTTGTTGGGAGCGGCAAATGAAGAGTTTGGTTGCGGCTCTGCCGAAAGTTGAAACCGAACTTTTATTTGTGACCTTAGGAACTTGTCAATGTCAGGCAATGTGAATGCAGTTCATGTCGTCACTTTATACTGGCATGCACTTGACGTAATTGTTGTTGTTGCCGTTGTTGTTGTGGTGAGGCCATGTAGCCTGTAAGCATTACCAAAGTTATGACGCTCCGCGGGGATTACTATATTTGAACCGCCCATAATTTTGTTGTCGTTTGCAGTCATTTATAATTTTGAAAACAATACAATAAATCTGTAAAGCAAAAAACAATAATTAGCTTGTTCTTATTTTGCCCGCAAAAATAATAATAATGCAGATGTGCCCATAGGCTACCATTATTTATTGGCGTCAATCAGAAATTATTATTTTTGTTTTCCCGGTCCATTTTCCGGCACCACAATGTCAATGCCCAAGTAACAGTATTTTATTGTTGTCGCAGTTTACCGAGATTTACTACCAAATTTATGAGATAAATGCACGCACGTCCGTTCCGTGTGAGATCGCGATAAGCACTGATTTTCTTGGAGGAGCAACTTTTAGACCACTAGGTCTTACAGCATTAAAAACAGCCGCAGATTACTCTATAGATAAAGCTTATCTGGTCGCAACAATAGGGTTTGATTAGACATGAAGAAAGTTCTAAAAACACTACGTCTTTGTCAACGAGTAATGGCTCATATTGTTTCACACGATTACCTTTTGTTTAAAAAAAAAGCGAAAAATTCATTGCAACGAATGATGTCAATTGCATTTTCAGGTCTTGAACGGTTTCTGGCTTTTCTTTACATGGATGCTTAGTAGTCATACGGTGCTGCCAAAAATACATGATTAAAAACCATATAATTGTTTTTGACTTGAGTCGGAAGTATAACCTAAAATTACATCCTCAGAAATTCACATTTTTTAGTCACGAATAGACTTTTCTCTGTCATAAATGTACAGACAAAGGTATTCTTCCAGATGACTCAAATTATGATTTCATAGAAAGTACCCCGTCCCAACGGACGCAGACAGCGGTAGAAGACTTATTGCGTTGTGCAATTAGTATCGACGATTCATCAAAAATGTTAACCCATTTATGTAAAAATAATGTAGTTGTTGAATGAAATAGCTTTCGAATATTTAAAACAATAATTTATTCAACCAAAAAAACTTTAATACTCAGATATCACAAAAGAATTTTGTATTACCACCGACACTAGTGGGAAGCAAATACCGGTAGCTTACTCCTCAACAACATTTACGAAAACTCAAGCTCTAAATTTACAAGTATGAGATTGGAATTAGAGGAATATTAATTTACGGTAGAATATCTTAAGGGGAAGGACAATTTTTTAGCTGACATGCTATCGAGAATTACAATGAAAGATCTAAAACACATGACAAAACTAGTTTTAAAAGTCACTACAAGACAGTAAACTAGTCTGAAAAAATCTTATGCAGAAGATAATTTGCAAACAAATTTAGAAGCTTCCAAGCCCAATGTGTACGGAGTTATAAAAATGATTACTTCAAAAAAGGATTTATCTTACCGATAACACTCTCTAAATGTTGATTTAACTACGAGAAAAAGGTTATGGCAAGATTTAAAAATGGTGACCTTTATACTAATGAAAATCTCGACTTAGGTCAGTTTTTCAAAGGAATGAAACGGAAGCCAGTATAAATGGGATTATACAAAACAAAGTGGTACCGAGCGAAACAATCTTTGAACATGTTTCAATAAACTGTTTTAAAAATATGGGCAGTAAATATTTAAAACTTCTAGAGTAGAAGGCCATAATGGCGTTACAAAAACTGTAATGAAATTAAGAAGATATAACTACGGAATGATATGACGCGTCACATATCAGAGTACGTGCATAAATGTCAAAAATGTCATATGTCCAAAACAACAAGACTTACAAAAACACCTTTAACTTTAACAATTTTGCTACATCAATAGCGATGCATTCTGGAGAGGCAATAGCTGACGATAACTCAGATTTGAGGTCAGTTGTAGCTCTTTCTAAAGAACTTCCTATTGTTCCTGCGCATATAGTGAGTGTCTTGGCTAATCCCGTGACTACTAGAACACCTATTACTTACTGTTATTGCCCCACGTAAGACTACATTTATTTATCACATTTCCACTGAGATGATATAAAAACATACTTTAAACCTCAACTTCATGCGTCTCCAAATGTCTCCGTGTCAAAATTTTATTTTAATTATACGTCTTCAATATTATCCTTTATGCGGATTGTTCCCATATCGCTATTTGACACTGTTCGCTCATCCAGTTTTTGGTCAAATGGTATTGTTGTTAATGAATACGTTTATAAAAATAAACGTACCTCAGAACAGAATGCGGTTGAATTTTCCGATACTTCTTTTAAGACATCAAAAAACTAAGTGTGCTCCTCTTCCTTATTCACTATCAAAATGATGAGATTGGCATCTCAATAGTTTATTTCCTAGAGCTTACGTTTTCGTTTTTACGGAAGCATGGCTTTAACTTTATAGTTTAAATTCTGAATTATTCTGTGATTACTTTGTTTCTTTTAGATAACTTAAAAAATACTTAAAAAAATGGTGTGTAATTCAGTCAACAGGCTACCTTGGTTCTCTCAGTCTTTAAAAAAAATTAAATCTCGCCTTTTAAAAAAGTATAAACATAGCGGTTTGACAGTTCATTACAATATAAATTCTATTGTCCGTTCTAACTTCAACTCATTTATTTATTACGAGTTAAAAATAATGTGCGCAAAAACTCTGACAGCTTTTTTAGAATTTGTCAAACTTTCGTCTTGATAGTAGTGATTTTCAGATGACGGATTTATTTGCTTCTTTCTATCAATCCACCTATACCAGTGTTTGTTTTGACTGTAGTGTATCTTATCCCGCCGCAGCCTTCTCAAACACACTCTCCCGACTGCTCCGGGAAACCTCTCCGTCTTCTCGAGATATATGTGCGCAGTGGACACATATCACCCGCTCCATGGATAGGGCTGTCAAGGATGTCATTGGTTATAAAAAACCTGTGCAGAATATTTGGTACGACGAGGAGTGTCGCAATGCTACTGCAGAGAAAAACGCTTCCTATCAGCGAACTCTGCAGTCGGGAGCAACGCGAGCTGTTAGAGAGCGCCTTTTCAGACGCAAGAAAAAGGAGCAAGAAAGGCGGGAGTTTGGGGATGTTGAGATGTTACGTAACAGAAATGAAGCTCGAAAATTCTATCAATAGGTCAAGCGTCTGACTGAAGGTTTTAAGCCCGGAGTAACTTTCTGTAAGGAAATCTGGTAACGGATGAACAGAAATCACCGAGATTATGGTGGAGTCATTTCTCCAACCTACTCGGAGGCGATGAAGCGCACAATACCGCCTATAGAGAAATGACACCGGAACCACCAGTTATTGATGGCACCGGACTATAACGAGGTCGATTCAGTTATTAAAAAGCTGAAAAATAACAAAGCGGCAGGCTCTGATCGGCTGCCAGCTGAGTTATTAAAGACCGGCGGCGAAGAGTTGGTTAGAAGTATTCACCACCATTTATGCAAGATATGGTCCGATGAACTCATACACAATGACTGGAATCTCAGTGTTCTCTGTCCTATCTTTAAGAAAGGAGACTCCACTATTGGCGCCAACTACCGCGGAATAAGTCTCCTTTTCATTGGATATAAGACTCTGTCGGGCGTATTGTGTAATAGGCTGAAGCCATATACCGATTCACTGATAGGACGATATCAGTGTGGGTTCAGACCAAAAAGGTCGATCAGTGACCAAATTTTCACATTACGCCAAATATTGGAAAGGACCGTGAGTTCAACAAAGACACTCACCACCTATTTGTCCATTATAAATCCGCTTTCAACACGCCGATAGGATCGAAGTTCTTCGACGCCCTGTCTGCACTAGGTATCCCGGGAAAGATTGTCCGTCTTTGCATGGCGACGCTATCTAACACACAAAGCGTTGTCAAGGTGGGGAAAAACCTCTCCGACCCCTTTGATACCAATAGAGGTTTCAGGCAGGGCGATGCTCTGTCGTGCGATTTTTTCAATCTCCTGATGGAATACATCCTATGCCGATGCCCGTACATACAGAGTATGTCGGGCTCGATCTTCCAAAAGGAAGTGATGCTGCTCGCTCACGCCGACGACATCGATATCAACGGTACGCAGGAAAGGCGAGTCAGCAAGGCGTTCTCGGAGATTGAAAAACAGTCTGGGCTCATGGGTCTAGCGGTGAACGAGGACAAGACGAAGTACTTGGTGTCTTCTCGCACTCCGTCAATACGTCATGGACGGTCAGTGACGATGGAGAATTTCAACTTCAGTGTTGTAGAAAACTTCGTCTATCTCGGAACAGAGATCACCAGCAACAACAACGTCAGCCTGGAGATCAGGCGAAGAATCACGCTTGCAAACCGATGCTTTTTTGGGCTGAGCAAGCAAATGAGAAGTAAAGCCCTCTCTCGACGGACGAAAATAAAGATATATAAGACGCTGATACTCCCGGTCCTACTGTATGGCGCAGAGGCATGGACCGTGATTGAGTCGGACGAGACAGCGTTGGAAGTCTTCGAGAGGAAGATTCTTCGCAGGATCTTTGGTCCTATTAGAGTCGGATTTTAAGACAATTGGACAATTACAATCGAAGTTATCGATCAAAAAGTGACAGCAGCTTTTGGTCATCGGTCGTAAAATGCATTTTGAACAAAGAGCAAATATTAAATTTTGTTTTAAACTTGGGAAAACGTTCACTGAAACATTTCAAATGATGAAAAAAGTTTATGGTGATCAGTGCCTATCCCGTAGTAATGTGCATGAGTGGTTTAAGTGATTCCAAGAAGGTCGTGAGGACCTCTGTGACGATCAGAAGTCGGGCCGGCCAAAATCAGTGGGTATTGTACACCGAGAGTTCGTCCCACCTGGCCAAACGATTAATGCTGTGTTTTACCTTGGTGTTATGAAGCGTCTTTTGTCACGCATTCGTCGTGTTCGACCACAATACCGTGAGGCAGGGTCCTGGTGCCGGTGCACGATAATGCGCCGTCTCATCGGTCGACGCTTGTCACTGATTTTTTGACAAAAAACTCCATATTAACCATTAATCACTCACCCTACTCACCTGATCTGGCACCCTGTGATTTTTACCTATTTGGAAAACTTCATTTGCCCATGAAAGGACACTGGTTTCAGGACATTTCAGCTATCCAAAAGGCGACGACCGATATTCTCAAGAGCATTCCGAAAAATGACTTTAAACACTCATTTGAAATGCTAATTGACCGGGCTAAACGCTGTATCGAAGCACAAGGAAACTACTTTGAATAAAAAAATATAACAGTCCTGTTTCTTTTGCGACAGACCTTTTATAAGTGATAAACATAAATCGACATATCTTTGCATCTAAGTGAGGTACGGGGCGATATTTAGTATACGTGTAAATGGAATCGAAAAAAAATCACTTCGTTCTTCTTTAAATTGTTAAACAGAATCTGTATTTAACTCTGAACTTCAATAAAATGTTATTTCATTTGAGCTTGGACCATTTCCAAGTGGTCTGAGTCGGGGCTGACCAAACAAATCTTACAACTGGTTTGGTCGTCACTTTCCTCTTTTTAGTTATAAGTTTTAGAAATAAGATGTTCAGTGAGTAACTATTTCCTATATTAGTTGTAAAGCCACTGTTTACTTTTATATAGTTGTAATCAATGAATAAATTAATTAAAAATTAATAAATAGAGTTCCACCAGATAATCTGTATAGTATATATCACATTCTCGATTCTTCTCCAACTTATTGGCTTTTTGGTCAGAAAATAGTATTCTTATTCAAAACAGATTTCTTTAACAGAGTAGATTTTTGATTAATTTGCCCATATTGATTTAACAAAGTTGATTCACCGAATTAACGGAACTGCGCAGTTTAATTTACAGCTTTCACCGAATATATTAAATAAAGTTATATTCTGTAAAATAAAAGTCTCCTGCAAACTTCATTTTCCAGTCTTTCATTATACTTGTAAGTACGATTCTATTTGAATATTAAAGTAATAAGTAGTAGCTGTTGTCTTCAAAGACCTTAACACCACTCATCCGGAGTTGGATATAAAGGTACTCGGCTTTGACTTTTATTAGCTAGATTATCAGCCTTTGTCATGTGTTTAAGCCATACAGGGATTCACAAGGTCGACCAATGACGAAAGACCCGTGAGATTATCAAAGAAGCACACCACTTACGATACGATTGTAGCTTTCCGACGCATTGTCTGAACTAGGTATCATGGCAAAGATCATTCGTCGTTGCACGATGACGGTATCATGCACACAAAGCTTAGTCAGGTTTGAAAAGAACATTTCCGAACCCTTAAATGCCAAAAAAGGTTTAAGGCAAGGGTGATGCGAATTTTGATATCATTGGTTCACAAGAACGGCGTTCTCAGATACTGAAAAACAATCTCGGCTTATGGGTCTAGCAGTGAGTAAAGTCAAGAAGAAGAAGAAAACTACATAACCGAACGGTGGAATTTTATGCGCAGGACTATGTCAACCTAATCGAATACCCCACACAGCTCGCGGGTCATACGGAACCTATAATCTTCGCTGACTCTTCGGACCAAAAATACTGCAGATAATCTTTCTTTCGTCGCCGATTCTAAAAGGAGCAAAAATCCTTCGGAGATTCGTTCTTTCAAAGACTTCCAATGCCATTTCGTCTTACTGAATCAGCGTTTTTTAGATCTTGACTTTCATCTCACGAAAGATCGCCTAGCTACGAATTTGCTTGCTATGCCCAAAATAACATATATTTGAGACCATGGTCATTTCGGATCCAAGATAGGCGAAATTTTCTACAACATTGAAGTTGAAATTCGCCATTGTTTTTGACCGTTCAAGACTGCGTGCGAAAAGACACCAATTACTTCGTTTAATCCTCTTTCACCGCTAGACCCATGGGCCGAAACTGTTTTTCAATCTCTGAGAACACCTTGCTGTCTCGCCGTTCTTGCGTACCGATGATATCAAAGTTGGCATCAAAGGGTTTGGAGAGGTTCTTTCCCACCCCGACAATGCTTTATGTGTTTAATATCGGTGACTTTCTCTTCTCTCGGGGCGTACGCACATATAAGGCTTATATTTAAATATTTAGCCTTGATGCGCATCGCAGCTATGTGTTCGTCAACAGGCGTAAATCTGGAGATGAGAATACATAGTTCTTACTTCTCACGAAATCCAAAGTCGTGCGTACTCTCATCGCAGCTATAGTAGATGTCACAGGACGCTTTTTGAGCAACAATTTCTTTTCCATCATATTTCCTGGATTGCAGTGATGATAACCTTGTATCTTTCAATGCCTTCGACCAGCTAGATATTTGCACCATCCCAATTAAGTGTGCGAACATTTCAGGTGAATATCTGTAAATCGTGGTCCTTATATCGTTTGCGGTTCTCGTATTCATAGGGTCCTATGTGAGATTTTCCCTTGGTTTTCATAGTAGTTATTTTCATTTTACGGTGGCGGGTCCCAAGCCTAGAGCACCAACCCCTTATTATGGGAGGTGCTTTTCAGAGTTTTATAATCGTACTGTGAATAGGGACCGACACTCTCCTGTTATTTGTTAAAATTTTCACCGACAAAGAAGATCCTAGCCTTGGAACATGAAGGGAAGATTCCGGGCCATATTGCTCACTGCACCGTAGAATGGCATGGTTGAGAGCATAAAGGCACTGCAGTGGATGCTGCTTGTTATAGTTTTCTCCACAATACACTCAGCGATATCTGCAGTTGCTGTGCGTCACCGCACGATAGCTGTGTATAGTGTGTACATGAACTGAAGTCATTGCATTAAAATCATTAATGTTCTCCTTATCCTTCCAAAGTTTTAATTATATTTTCCAAAAATAAAAAAACCGCTTTAAAGAAATTATAAATTATACTCATACGTCCTCCCTAACCAAAACAAGACCAACAATAAAGGTAAAGTTAATATCGGTGAGTACAATTTCTCATTATAACGGATTATTACAATCCACGGCTTCCATTTCAGTCCCACCACTAATAATATTGTTACAATATCTCTAACAATACCAACGCAGCACAATATTGACCACTCACTTGGGCTGAAGAGTGCCGAACCCCTACAGTCTCAAATAACTTTTTCCCCGAATGAACTTTGCTTAACGCTGCGAGCACACAAATACTAACGTATGTGTCTCCGGCTTTCGCAACAATAACAACACTATCGTCACTCACAAGCGCAACAACAAGGACTGCTACAACTTCCTCTGCAACTATCAAAAATAATGACTTACCGCAATCTTAAAGCGGACTGCAGAAAAAGAAAAGTTCAAAAGCTCCAGCAATACAGACAGGCTCAGATCGCTACATTCAAATGTCGAAAATGGAAAGAAACTGAAACTGAACAGTAAAACTAATGAAAGCGAAACTGTATCGCCCTTTAGTCGTTACAAATTTTCAATTTTAAACGACCATTGAACTAACGCAACAAACAACACAGATGAAGGGTCTACAAAAGTCAGTGACAAACCACCGCCAATATATGTCAGTGAGCAAAGCTCAAATAGTATTGTAAACATAATTCCAAAACTCATTGGAATCAATAACTTCATCATAACTGCTATTAGGAAGGGTACAATAAACGAGACCATGGTTCAAATTTACTTTGAACAAAATTATCGTTTAGTTTTAAAGAATTGGCCAGATTTGAAAATAAACTTTTACACGTACCAACTCAAAAGCCTTAGTTGGCTTCTCTAGGAGTGGCTAGCCAACTGGCGTAAAAAAGCAACTACGTCACATTCACTTTAAACAGAGGTAATTGTCCATCGCTTACTTTAAGCAACATTGTGATCTCACAGGACATTGACGTCGTGTATCTCGGCATTAATCTCCAAAGACGGCTCACTAACCGTAAACATATTGAAGCCCAAAAAAACATAAATTAAGCTAAAATCTGATTCCCTACACTGGCTTATAACTAAATTTTAAAATATGGTGGGGACACACCGCATAGTTATAAAAGACACCAGTTCTAACAAGCAATGTTTCTTCCCGAGGACGGCGTGCCCTAACTCTTATATACAAATAAAGAGGACCATGCTGTTCGCCGCACTGAATTCTATAGGAATTCTACACTCTCTATTGTCTTACATTTCTATTCGTTAGCAGAAATTCACATTGTGACGAAAGTTGTTGACTGCCATTCTGTTGGGAATAGCCAACAATGATTCTTGTGCAACCGGTTCAAGCAGCTCACAACATTAGCTAGAACACATATCTCCTGGGTAGCCTCTGAACAGCCGTCCGGGGGCGAGCTAACTGTGACAAGCCGAAAAACACCCCAATTGGTGCGCTTGGCATAGGACCCGCCTCCGTAAAATAAATCACTAAAATGAAATGAAAAAGAAATCAAAAATTAAATTTCGGATGAAACCCTATGATGACGACCCCCACAAACGATAAAACGGTTACGATTTACCGATATGCACCAGGAATGTCCGCACCCTTAATCCCTTAATTGTAATGGTGCTCGTATCCAGCTGATTGATACCCTCGAAAGATGAAAGGCTGACATCTCTGCAATCCAGCATCCTAACATCGACTCGGACCACTTATCTTGTCGCAGCTAAGGAACGCACTAGGCTCAGCGAAGTGCGCGTCGCACGTCCCAACATGCAACGAAAGCTAGTAGGCAGCCAGCTGTAATTAGAACAGACCACATAAGCCTTTTCAAACACAATCTAACGACTGCACCGGGAAACCCGTCTGACCCCTCAAGAGGAAACATGTCTCCCGCTCCATGGATAGGCCTACCAACAAGATCATTGTATATACCAAACTTGTGACTAAATCTTGGTACGACGAAGAGTGTCGCAATGCTACTGCAGAGAAGAACGCTTCCTATCAGCGAACGATATCGAAAGTGAGGAGAAACGCATTTTCAGACGAAAGAAAAAGGAGCAAGATAGAAGTGAGATTGACGATGTTGCAAGGTTATGTGAAAAAATGAAGCTCGAAAATTTTATCAAAATGTCAAGCGTCTGACGGAAGGTTTTAAGCCCGCAGTAACTTTCTATCAAGATGAAAGTGGAAATCTTGTAACAGGTGCTCAGGAATCACTGATATTATGAAGAAGTCCCTTTTCTAACCTACGCCGGTATAGAAATGACAACTGAACCAGCAGTTAGGTGAATTCACCAACTTTTATGCAAGATATGGTCCGATGAACGCATACCCAATGACTGGAATCTCAGTGTTCTCTGTCCTATCTTTAAGAAAGGAGACCCCGCTGTTTGTAACGCTTGATCTTGGAAAAGACCCTGGAGTTTAACAAAGACACTAATATTTGTTGACTATAAGCCCGCTTTCGACACGCCGATACGATCTAAGTTTTTCGACGCCATCTCTGCACTAGGTATCCCGGCAAAGATCGTTCATCTTTGCATGATGAAGCTATTACATACAGAAAGCGTTCTCACGGTGAAGATAAACTCTCCGACCCCTTTGATACCAAGAGACGTTTCAGGCAGGGTTATGGGCTGTAGTCCGACTTTTACAACCTGCTGATGGAATACATTTTAAACCAATGTCCGTACATACAGAATATGTCGGGATCGATCTTTCAAAAGGAAGTTAAGCTGCTCGCGATCGCGAATGACATCGAAACCCTCTCTCGATATTCCCGGTCCTATTGTATGGCGCAGAAACATGGTCCGTGATTGAGTCAAATGAAACAGTGTTGGAAGTCTTTGAGAGGAAAACTGGCGAGTCTCCCTAAATGTGGAACGAAAGACGGTTGAAAGCCATTTAAGTAAGTAAGTAAATACTCATGAGCAATTTGCATGACATATTAATCGGACGATTGACACAGGACCATTTGGTAAAGTTGAAAGATGTCTTCAGGTGCCTAATACGGGATTCTATAGAAATTTATTATACCAGCTGAACTCGGTGCGCTTCACTGCACCCCGTGAAAACTTTTGACAAAATCAATATTGTAAATATATATGTTTTCTATAGAAAGCTAAACCATCCCCACTTTTCTAATGGAAATTATTTCTCCTGATCCCATCAATATGTATTCCAAATATCATTTACTTACTTACTTATGTGGCCCTCAACCGTCTGCCGGTCATGGCCGCGTCTAGGAAGGCGCGCCAGCCTCCATAATCCTGTGCGCGCTGGTGCCAGTCGTTTTGAATGTTTGTTTTGAAAGTACGGAGAGATCTCACCATACCTGGTCATTCCATCGAGTGCCCGGTCGTCCTCTATGTCGGCATCCACAAATCAAGTTTGGACCCCCATGTAAGCCATGCGTGCTGGAGCTCTTTCATCCATACGAATGAGGTGCCCAGCCCAGTGCACCCGCTGGAATCTGATGCGCTGGACTATGTCAACCTCATCGAATAGCTCGTACAGCTCGTGGTTCATACGGGACCTAAACTCGTCGCCGACTCTTATAGGACCAAAGATCCTGCGAAGAATCTTCCTCTCGAAGACTTCCAACGCTGTCTCGTCCGACTCAATCACGGTCCATGCCTCTGCGCCAAACACTAGGACCGGGAGTATCAGCGTCTTATATATCTTTATTTTCGTCCGTCAAGAGAGGGCTTTACTTCTCATTTGCTTGCTCAGCCCAAAAAAACATCGGTTTGCAAGCGTGATTCTTCGCCTGATCTCCAGGCTGACGTTGTTGTTACTGGTTATCTCTGTTCCAAGATAGACGAAGTTTTCTACAACACTGAAGTTGAATTCTCCATCGTCACTGCCCGTCCAAGACGCATTGACGGAGTGCGAGAAGACACCAAGTACTTCGTCTTGTCCTCGTTCACCGCTAGACCCATGAGCCGAGACTGTTTTTCAATCTCCTAGAACGCCTTGCTGACTCGCCGTTCCTGCGTACCGTTGATATCGATGTCGTCGGCGTAAGCGAGCAGCATCACTTCCTTTTGGAAGATCGAGCCCGACATACTCTGTATGTACGGGCACTGGCGTAGGATGTATTCCATCAGGAGATTGAAAAAATCGCACGACAGAGCATCGCCCTGTCTGAAACCTCTCTTGGTATCAAAGGGGTCGGAGAGGTTTTTCCCCACCCTGACAACGCTTTGTGTGTTAGATAGCGTCGCCATGCAAAGACGGGATACCTAGTGCAGACAGGGCGTCGAAGAACTTCGATCCTATCGGCGTGTCGAAAGCGGCTTTGTAATCGACAAATAGGTGGTGAGTGTCTTTGTTGAACTCACGGGTCTTTTCCAAGATTTGGCGTAATGTGAATATTTGGTCACTGGTCGACCTTTTTGGTCTGAAGCCACACTGATATCGTCCTATCAGTGAGTCGGTATATGGCTTCAGCCTATTACACAAGGAGACTTATTCCGCGGTAGTTGGCGCCAACAGTGGGGTCTCCTTTCTTAAAGATAGAACAGAGCACACTGAGATTCCAGTCATTGTGTATGAGTTCATCGGCCCATATCTTGCATAAAAGGTGGTGAATACTTCTAACCAACTCTTCGCCGCCGGTCTTAAATAACTCAGCTGGCAGCCGATCAGAGCCTGCCGCTTTGTTATTTTTCAGCTTTTTAATAACTGAATCGACCTCGTTATAGTCCAGTGCCATCAATAACTGGTGGTTCCGGTGTCATTTCTCTGTCGGCGGTATTGTGCGCTTCATCGCCTCCGAGTAGGTTGGAGAAATGACTCCTCCATAATCTCAGTGATTTATGTTCATCCGTTACCAGATTTTCATTGTCATCCTTACAGAAAGTTACTCCGGGCTTAAAACCTTCAGTCAGACGCTTAACCTATTGATAGAATTTTCGAGCTTCATTTCTGTTACGTAACATCTAAACATCCTCAAACTTCCGCCTTTCTTGCTCCTTTTTCTTGCGTCTGAAAAGGCGTATCTCCTCTCTCCGTTTCTCTCGATTGCGCTCTCTAAAAACTCGCGTTGCTCCCAACTGCAGATTTCGCTGATAGGAAGCGTTTTTCTCTCTCTCGGGAGAATGTGGTTGAGAAGGCTTCGGCAGTCTGTTCTGATTGCAGCTTGCCGACGTCTAGCTTTCGTTGCATGTTGGAACGTGCAGCGTACACTACGCTGAAACTAGTGCGTTCCTTGGCTGCGACAAGATAGTAGTCCGAGTCAATGTTGGGACCACGTAATGTTCGCACGTCCAGCTTGCTCGATGCGTGCCTTCCGTCAATCTGAACATGGCTCAGCCATGTAGCCTTGTGGATGTTAAGATGTTGAAATCCGGTACTACTAACTACCATGTTCCGACCTGCGGCGAAATCGATTAGCCTCTCTCCATTATTGGAGGTAGTGTCGTGAAGGCTAAATTTTGCGACGGTTGGGCGAAAGATTCCTTCCTTCCCAATCTTGGCGTTGAAATCGCCAAGCACGATTTTGACATCGTGTTTTGGACAGCGCTCGTACAGGCGTTCCAAGCGCTCATAGAATTCATCTTTAGCATATTCGTCTTTCTCTTCCTTCGGGGCGTGCGCACAAATTAGGCTAATATAAAAATATTTAACCTTGATGCGTATCGCGGCTAGACGCTCGTCAACAGGTGTAAACCTAGAGACGAGGCCACGTAGTTTCCGAGGAGGACATCACCCAGCTGGATACTTGCACCATCCCAATTAAGGGTGCGGACATTCCAGGTGCATATCCTCAATTCATGATCCTTGTAGTGTTTGCGGTGGTCGTCATCAAAGGGGTAGGTGTCCTAACGGACGTGTGAGTTGCTTGGACCGTTTGACACAAGAATCATTGTTGGCCATTCCCAGGTGAATGGCAGTCAACAACTTTTCACATAATGTGCACTTGAGCAAACGATCCCAATCTCCCAATAAAACAGGTGCAAATAGGAATAGGAAGCTATGGCATCGCCTCCTCGATCTTTACAAAACTAATTGATTTTCTTCCGATCCCATTGACGCGTATACCAAATATCAACACCGTAACTGACAAAGAATCAACGATATATCGATTTATGTTTTTGGCTTTGATTGGAGGTGGGGTACCGACCGTGACCAAAGTCATAATGTGATCTTCTTCCAATCCAATTTACACGTATTATATATATCATTCCCGTACCTCAAGTAGATGGAAATTAATGTCGATTTATGTTTATAGTTTATTTGGGTGGTGGAACACCTACATCTCTGATTGTAAACAAATGTAGCCTATGTAACTCATTGATAAAGTAGCTTTCTTGTGGTGAAATTTTTTTGAAATCCGGTTAGTAGTTTCTGAAATTGATCAATACATACAAAAATACAAATCCCTTATAATTTTAGTATAGATATGACAAGCCAGGTTCAGCAATCGAATGACGTATTACATGAAAATCTGCAAAATGACGTCCAAAAATGATATATAAGGCGAAGGGCAAGAAGATTAGGGTCAATTGTAGTTTTTGTTGTAGATCACGACGCCTATCACGATTTAAATGGTCGTAGAATAGCATTGAGCGTTGAGATCATTTTGAAATGACCCACAACAATTCGTTTACAAACAGTGCTTGCATTACAAAAACATCCGTTAAAACACGTATCTCTCAGAAAACATCCGCTCGCAGCCCTAAACAAGAGGTCTAGATGGTGCTTGGCGTTCAAAACGCCAAAATTGGGAAAGAAGAAATCTTTGGTTAGAAGTTGGAAAACTTGCGGACAAGTTTGCACCACAATTTTAACGGTCAAGGTAGGCTGCATTGAAAACCAAAACTGAGCATTTATTGGCCAAACTGTGTTTAAGCATAAAACCAATGCATCAAAAAAAAATAATTTAGAGTGAATTTCTGGTCGAACTCTGAAATCGTACTACATTGGATTAATACACATCCGTCTATACTCGCAAACTTCATTACCAATGCTGATGCAGAAATTCGAAAGCTGCCACAGGAAGTAGAATATCGCCATGTTTGTTCCACGTGGTAGTCAATTTCAGGATATTTCTAATACCTTATAGTTTGATGGGCACTTATTTCTAACGAAAAGTTTCAGACACTGACCGAAAAGTCCTAACATTTCGTTGACTCACGAGGTAAATACTTGTGACAATATAAAATCTGTAGCCGGCCAATTGGCTTCTACTCCGAAACTAAATATTTTAATACGATGCCAAATTGTAGTGTCAACATAATATAAAACCGTTGGTCGAATTTTACCTTAAACATTTGCATTTAAAGATTTGTCACGCAGGAGCCAAAGTTATTTTTCGCTACTCAGATCGATCTCAACGACCTTTTAATAAATGTGGCGAAGATTTTTGGAATGGAAGTCGTTTAAACTCAAACGGCATATCGGTTGGGATCATCGGGATCCTCGGAATGAGAACTTCCTCACCTTCAAATTTTCATTTGAGTATCTTCGCGTAAATCACATTATTCATCAATAAATGATCTCATTCTGAATTATGTTCATCTTTATTCTAAGCCGCCAAAATTGCTACTCGTTTAACCATTTATTAATTTTGTGGTTAGTAATGGTGTTTGGGAATATTTTGTTGATGAGATCGTCTTTCGATGAGACAAAGTTACAGAAATTCTGAGGAAATGAAATGAAATCGCTCGATTCGTCGAAAGGTACTTGACCACTACCAGCAACAACCAGGTGGAGGAGTTTCAGCACGTTGAACAACATTCGAAGCCGTGAAATATACTCCAGATGCACCGTTAAATGCATAACAATATGATGACGTTCGTGAAGAGGGAGTGAGAATATTATCATTGCAGTTCACATACCGACCAACAAGTTTATCGTTGGTATTGGAGGTGTGGATGCCAAATCGCAGCTTTTTGTGACATATTTGCATATGTATTTTATGGACTTTACTGAATTACAATACTAAACGTTGCAATGTGTCGAAAATAAGTCTTCGAAATAAGTTTCGAATATGGAACAATCCAACTGTTGTCGAGACCAAAATCCATTCTTTTCACTTTTGTTGTGATAGTTCGACAGTTATCATCGGGTGTCGACGCCGATCCAGTGAATAACCATCGTTGCCAGTGACGGTCTCCACTGCTAATTTCCGTGGATATCATTTGGAACACTTGCAGTGATGCAAGGTGATGGGGGATTGGTGGCGCCACACAGTCCATAAATCATATTTGTAATAACTACTTCATGTAGGTCTGGATCGGCTTCATGATCGGGAATCTCCTTCCACTAATCTGGCGATTTGTATGGGTCCTTGCCTTTGATTTGCAGGTATGTGTTTACTGGACCGCAAAAGTGTATTCCACACTAAGCGCAAGGTATTGATGGTGTTAATATTTCTACACATTTTGTGCTACAACATTTTTGATTTGTATCGAATGCATAAAGTACAGTTGCTAAGCAATATCAAGTGAATTAAGTTTCCAAAATTCTAATCGAATGATAGCCACAAGGGCCTTTGGTCCAGCGTGGTAATTTTTCTGGTGTAAATGATGGACGTAACGCATAATGAATTCGTATTTTCTTGGTAATAAGATAGGGTTTTTTTTTTGCTTTCAAGAATGTAAGCTTGTTCAAGCGGACCACCAACTTTACGAAGAGAGAAGCCATTAGAAAATTCAAGAAATGGATTTAAAAATTGCTGATTAAAGGTTTATTCCATTTAAGTCGAGTAATGTCTTTTGCAAAATATTGTATTAAAGACGTAAGCGGTTCAGAAATATTGTTAACTCTGAGCGATTTGTGATCCTTGATATAGAATCGAAACATACATGCTATAATACGAAGACAACTAGTATGTGAACTGAATTTTTCGATTGCTTCCAAAATATGGTTTGAATGAATTCGTGCCCAATATAGAGAAAATATTTGTTGGCCAACAGTTCTTTTCCTCGAGATACAATGATGCACCCTGTGACGCCCCTATAAAAGAGCGCACAAAGATTTGTATATATTTAAGTTTGTAGTCATGTAGGGAATTTATATTTTTATAGGGTGTAAGTTTGTAGAAAATAAGTCCAACATATTGATGTTGTATGTGATAAGTTTATAGATATTAAGTCTAACATATTGATTTGGTAGGGTATAAGTTTGTAGGCGATAAGACATTAGTTTGTAGTCAAAGAAATATATAAAAAACCGCAAGCAATAGGCAAAAAAAAGGCAACAATAACAAACGCAGACGAGGACTGCAGCGCAACGGCAACAACAAGCACAGGCCGAAAATATCAATAACTAGCTGCAGCACAACAAAAGCAGAACGCCGTTATCAGCTAGGTCGAGGACTGCAATAGCAGCGGAGAGCAGCGTGGGAGGCAACAACAAAATAATGCAGCCAACAGTTGTTTAGGCAACAACAAAACGCTGTGGATAATAGACAGCGCTGTCCTACGCAATGCTCAAAGTTGCAGCTAAGCAAGTAAGCGAGCAGAAAAATTAGTTATCGCCTGACTGGCACAGCGAGCAGTCGTATTTCGCGGAGGACAGCAGCTGGGATTAACAGCCTGGAGACAGCGACGGACGCAGTAGGATTGGTGTAGACACCAGAGGTGGAGATAAGTACTGGTCAGGTAATTGCTTGTTGTCGTCACAGTCGTAGTTTGGTGTCCACAGGAATCTGGACAGTTGTAGTTTGGTGCCCACAGGAATCTGGACAATCGTAGTTTGGTGTCCACAGGAAGGACAGACGTAGTATTAGTGTCCACAGGAATCTGGACAGTTGTTGTTTGGTGTCCACAGGAATCTGGACAGTTGTAGATTGGTGTCCACAGGAATCTGGACATTCGTAGATCAGTGTCCACAGGAATATGGACAGTCGTAGCTTAGGGTTCACAGGAGTCCGGACAGCCGTGGAGAGTGTCCACGGGAATCTGGGCATTTATGAACTAATCCGTTCCTTTTCCAGCATTATCTTTAAGGTTTATTCCGTAAGTTTAGGTTTCAAAAGTATAAATAAAACGTGTTAATTAAATCCTATAATATCAATATTATATATTATATTTTTATTTAGCTAATCTTTAGGCCCAGGTCTTTATAAATTTCTGTCGTGACGGACTCTGGACACCCACTGGGGATACCCTAGACAGAGACGTCGTCGCAACCCGAGTACCAAATAGTATCGTTGATATCACTAACTGAAACGCCTCTTGACACAATGACTGCTGGGTGACTTTCCGTGGGAACAATTCTTCAATTAGCTTCAGGTGTAAGCTCTTGTATATTTGATATAGCCAACTGTAGCCAATGTAGCCAAATGTGGTTTGATCCAATGAAGTACAAGCGTTGAATTGGAGCAAAAATAAGATTCAATAGTTTTTTTTTCGAAATGATTTAAAATTTTACCAAAACGCCTTTTTAACTATAATGCTGCACAAAGGTCAATCCCAGCAAATGTTTGTTTTTGGAGAGGGGCCATTCTGGATTTGCTTTAAGATGATGAATGTGAAGGTTAAAATCATCCATCTGACGTTGATAAATACAGCAGCCATATACTCGAATCGATGCATCGCAGGAACTGTGAATTTGAATTACTCGCATTGATGATGATAGACAGTATCTTGGTATAATAATTTTTTTTTTTTTTTATTTCCCTGAATGTTTACAATCTGTTTTTTTTTAAAGAATAAGTGATTTTTTTTACTATAATGGGCATATTGTCATTAATGTAATTCTATCTTAATGTAATAAATGTAATTATCATAATAACTAAAATTAGAATAAAATAATAAAAAAAAACAATATTTGTACTCATATATATTTACGTTGGTAATCTATGTAATCTTACTACATGCGACTGACCCACTCTTCGCGGAATATCGGATCGTTCATTTCCATAGAATTACTACTAATAAATGAATATGAACAATTATAAACAAGTTTACTGTTAGCGCTTAATTTGAATTTGTGGTGTATTGGTTTTATTTACCACACCGCGCTAACTTTGCTAATCGCCTTGCTCATCGGCTCGCTAATTACTCTCGTTGTTGAGTTGAGTTAGTTGTGAAACTAAACCCGCGAACGACACTACTAATCTAAATTCACATACGATTTGTTTTTGTTCGAACATTGTAAATTTTCTAAATACGATTGTACCAATAAAAGGCGCGCGCGCTTTAACTATTTATTTTTTAAACAAACAAACGCGAGTTTTATTTTTTCTACGATTCATTCGTGCGAGTGCATTCACAGGCATCGACGACCCACCCCACCTGTCTGCGCCAGCAACTACAATATTAATCTATTGGGTGTTCCAGCGAGCCTAAGAGCGGCACGGTGAACATTTTGGTCCTTCGCAGCCTG
>JAWNNP010001907.1:0-260244 GCA_035044805.1 Leucophenga maculata | reverse complement strand
GTGTGAATATTATCGACCTTTTTGGTCTGAAGCCACACTCATATCGTCCTTTCAGTGAATCCGTATATGGCTTCAGCTTATTACACAATACGAGCGACAGAATCTTATATGCAAAGGAAAATTGACTTATTCCGCGGTGGTTGACGCAATCAGCGAAATCATCCGGTGACCCTATACTAGGTACAAGGCACGCAGGAAGCTATTTCTATTTTTATTGAATTTTGTATGAACACGCTATTTTTTAATAAATTTTTTTTGTTTTGTTTTATCATTATTTACTAATTTTAAATGTATTATGAATTCTGCATTGTTTTATGCACACAATACGATCATATGATAACGTAGCTTTGAATATTAGACTACTCGTTGGGCTCCATAACTCTGTAAAAATTTCCTTGGAATCCATGTGGGGGTCTGGTATATTGACCATCAAGGAGTAATTTCAGTTTGAAAATGAAAAATATACCCAGGGACCTTCTTAATTATCGGAGGGTTAAAGATAGGGCATGCGTTCATCGCACCATATCTTGCATACAAGTTGGTGCATACTCAACCAACTCTTCCTGTTCTTCCAAAACCAGATTTCTATTTTCGTCCTTACAGAAAATTACTCCGGGCTTAAAACAGTCAGACGCTTGACCTTTTGATAAAACTTTCGAGCTTCATTTCTGTCCCATAACATTTCAACACTTTCAAACTCCCGATTATTCTGCTAATTTTTCTTGCGTCTCAAAATGCGTTTCTCTCTCTCTCTCTCTCTAACAGCTCGCGTTGCTCCCAACTGAAGAGTTTGGTAATAGGAAGTGTTCAATCGCGATAAATTGTATTACAACGTTTCTCGTAATTTATATTTCCACGACAAAGTAAGAACTTAGCAGCGTTTTAGTTGGTTATAATCGATAACCAGAGCGCGGTCGTAATATGGCAGTCGCTATTTATACTAAGAGAAAGTGCATTGGAAAGGACTAAACCGTAAAATAGTGGTTTTCCTTTCCAATGCACTTAGTGTTGCGCGCAGGCAACCACTAAAACCAAAACGTCTTATTTCAAAACACGCTTCAACGCATCTCACGCGTCGACAGGAAGCGTCAAGGGCGTATCTAGCTTTCGGCGAAGGGGGGCGCCAATGTCTCCGAAGGGGGGAAGCCGACTTTTTTTTTTTTTTTAGTAGTAGGCAAAAGTGCGAAATATGTAGTAAAATACATTCTTTTCCGAACTTTTCAATAATTAGGGGGGGGGGCATGGACCCCCCTGCGCTCCCCCCCTGGATACGCCCTTGGGAAGCGTTCTTCTCTGCAGTAGCATTGCGACACTCCTATTCACAGGTTTTATATAGCCAATGACCTCCTTGTCAGCCCTATCCATGGAGCGGGTGATATGTTTCCACTTGTCGAGGTCGTCATCGTAGGGTTCCTTCCGAGGCATCCTTATTGTTTTCATTGGAAATTAAGCCCAACACCTAATTAAGTTATGTTTTTTCACCTTCTCACGTTAGCTCATCTCTGAACGGCTGTTCAGAGGCTACTCAGGAGATACTTGTCCTAACGAACGTGTGAGCTGTTGGATCGTTTGCAAAAGAATTATTGTTGGCCTTTCCCAAGTAAATGGCAGTCAACATCTTCCCTCATAATGTGAACTTCTGCAAACGAATTCCAATCTCACTTCAACATGCGTTTTGGTTAAAAAAAACATTTCGACATCACCTTCAGGTAGAGTTAGCGGCGCGATTTTTTTTCGTGGCGGCCCAAATAGGCCTAATCCACATGCAACGCACAATTATAAGATTTAGCGCAAAGAAGATTTGCTATTCTTGCCGGAACATGTGTAGCGTGTTGATCGTATTCAGTATCGATGGAGATGGCACAGACCAAAATTTCGTTCGCATCATCCACGATAGAATTATTAGTTACATACGCTTGCTCAAAAACCGCTTCATCGCTATTATGTGCTGAAATACCATTCCTAACGTCCACGTGGTAAGCACGCTTTTGTTGACTCCTCGTTCATGAGTAAGACCACCAAGCACTTTCATCGTCCTCATCAATGATTGCTCAATTGTCATATTTGACCACGTATCATATAAAAATTTGTCAGAATCTCTAATTGTTAAGTATCCTTTAGTTGCCAAAACTTCGTATTCTTAAGCTGTCATTTTTTCCTTGAAATCAAACATTTCTTGTAAATTTAAATAGCAAGATTTTATATGCAAGAAGTGGTCGCTGTCATTAACATATGGCGTCATTTTCTGGATATCGTCAAGATGAAAATTCAATTTTTCCATTCTTTGTGCTTAGTACTGTACCCATAATAATTACCCATTTAAAATTTGGTTTGAAAAAGTTTTTTTCAAACCAAATGGCTATACTATACTACTACATAGAAAATTAAATCCAATACTTATATAACTGCTTTCATTCAATTATTATAAAAGAATTGCTTTAATTAGTTTTAACATTTAGTGGAACTTTCAAGTGGTCATATCGCGGTAATTCTAATTAGTGTTATAAAAAGCGTTCATACAAACTTTCTAACCAATATTTCGAAGGTTGTGCGAATATGCCTCATATAAACATTTACACAAATAAACAATCATGGCTAAAGCGACTCGGTTTGTCATGCTGATCACATATACATAAGTATACTTTACTGGGTTTACGATATTTGCTGTAATGCGTTACAGACATTTAGACACATTGATAACATACAATGTGAAAATGGTATAATGAAAAATATATTCTAGTAACAATAACAAATAACTAGTATTTAAAGTACGTTCTCACGCCTTTCTAAAATATGGCCTCCAATAAACTTCCTCCTCCTAGGTTTTTGTATGTAAAAAGTTTGTTGTTGGTAATATAGCGAGAAACTCCAAATTTAATGTATCTTACTTTAATCCTATTAAATATTTCAGATCGGATCACTAGAAGGGATAGAACCTTTCTGGGTTTTTTTAGGAACAAAATATTGTTGTTATTTTAGTTATTAACGCATAGTTTGGTGTATCGTATTTTAATCAAAATAAAATATTCCTAGATGGGGTTAGTTTACTTCAATCCTAATAAAACATACGACAGAGGAATATATCCACAATAGAATAGAACGTTCAAAGGTGTACAAGGTATCTCGAAGCCAAGCTATTAACTAACTTCTACAAGTATTTATAAGTTATATTGATTATATTATAGCGAGGTTAATAAAAATGTTAATGAATTAAAAAACTTCATGTGAAGGGTATTTAAGGTTCGGTTCATTGGTTTTTTAAAGATAAACTTTTTATTCATGTTAATATCTGCCTACATGTCTGAATAGACATTCATTGATGAGTTCTGAATTGAAACTGATTTTTATTTTACAACTTCTTGCTTATATAACTTATTCTAGATTACGTATAGCGTTGGTCTTAATATATAGCTGCGCCGCGTTGTCCTTATCAGCATATAACAATGTGTGTCCGCTGGGGTACTTTGCTTCATCAACAGATAGCAGTTTATGTTTGTTTTAAACATATATCTATCAGCAGCTCAGTGTTTTATGGCTGCACAGATTATGCTCTTTCGACTAAGTGGACTGTATTGTATATTGTATTGAATATTGTATATTGTATTATCTGCTATCGCTGTGAACTGCAGTTTTACGACCCACACATCGAACGACACAAGCGAGCATATCACTGTCATGATTCGCTTTATCTATCGCAGATGGTGACAACACAGATCTATGTTCATTTGTGAACATTCTGCGGGGGGGCAGAAAATGAAATTTTTATTTTCTTCCTTCTATGCACACCGCGTCTTGTCAGCTTTGATCCTTGAGGTATCGGCGTTTCATCGTCTGCAACTGTCGGCGGGCGTATTGAATGAACCTGCCGTTTTAAAATAGTGTTTTGTGGTTTAAAAGATACCACACGTTTTCGTCCGAGTTTTCCTGGATGCGTCTCTACTATTCTTGACATTTGCAATTTTGTAGGATGTATATTTTTATCGTTTATAACGACAATTCTATCTTTTATTTGAGCTTGCAGCTCGGCTTTATCGCGACGAGCTCTATTACGTGCAGGATGTGGTTTATCGAATATTTTCTGCACCTCAGCCAATTCTGCTTCACGATGGACACTAACACGATCTTTCATAGCTGTGAGTTGATGTTTGAATTCGTGTTTGTCGCGTCTCAACAAAGTGTGCTCCGTATGTCCAGTCTCCAGTTGAGCTTCGAGTGCTTCAATCTTTTTGTAGGAATTGCCACGTCCCATCTCTAATTCGTCTTCAGGCTGTTGCGCTCCACGAAGTGCCTCTTTGCGCAATGTCTCTAATGATATGTTTGTACGCTGCTTAGCTTGTTCTAATAGCTGTTGTTTCACTTGATCCACTTTTTCATAGACGTCAGCAATCTTCTCTTTTAGTTGCTTTTTTAGTGCCACTAGCTGGATCTCGTCGTGCTCGTGTTGTGTCTGCAATCGTTCTTTTGTATACTCCAATTCACGTACCACACGTTCATATTTTAGCTCATAATCATCATTGATATGCCATTCATGCACTGATATGCCATTGGAATCAGATTTTGCACAACTTAACTCCATCTCCAGTTTTTTCGTCGTCTCTTGTAGGCCATTGATTTTGGCCTCTGCGTCGGCGATTTTTTTTTCAAGCTTAAGTCGTTGGCCTATTTGAGCTTCCAAACGTTCGAAGGTTATGTACGACGTAGAGCGTTCCTCCCCCAAGTCGACACGCATTTCGGAATGCTTTGCTTCCAGCTTCTGAAATCGTTCCAGATTGGTTACTGCTGTCAGAAGTTTTTCGTTTTTGCGTTGCTGAACAATGCCAGATAGAATCCAGCCAAATTTTGTTGCTTGGCCCACAATTCCATCCATCTTTACAACGCCACATTCAAGGATTTTGCCAAACAGATCTCCTCCAATTATCATGTCGATTCTGTCCGATTTATTGAATAGGGGATCTGCTATTACGTAGTTATTCCATATCTGAAGATCATATTCGAAAGACTGATCTGGTTGCGCACTAGTCAGCGATGGTAAAATAATTGCGTCGACTTCTTCCACATAGTTGCTCATAAATCGTGGTTTTATTTTAATTTTTACTTTGTAGTTAGATTCACCAACCACCGCTTCACCAAGTCCATGAATCTTCGTTTTTGTTTTTATCCGTGGAACTTGTAATATTTGTGAAGCTTCTGTAGATATGGCGGTGATTTGAGAGCCCTGATCAATAAGAGCTCTGAGTAACATATACTCGCCATTTGCTGCTTTCACTTTTATTTGTGCAGTTGCCAGAATTACAGCCGCAGATGAGTTAGTTGAAGCCATGGCGTTTCTTTTATTGCCATTCATCAACTGTTCTCCGTGCAGTAAATCGTGATGACTTTTTGAGCACATACTGCATTTAGCGTTTGGTGTAGAGCATTTTTCACTGTACTTGTGGTTTATGCATTTAAAGCACAGGTTTTGATCCCTCGCAAACTTTCGCCGTTCTTCGATGGAAATTGACTGTAGTCTTCTGCATTCACTTGTTGTGTGATTGTGGTACTTGCAGAAGAAACACATTTTTCTTATTGATTGAGCTGCAACTGCTGATACGTGATGATTTTTTAGTTTCGGTTTTCGCTCAATGAATGAATCCTTTTCCGAAACAGCTTTCAGAGTTTCGTATCTTCGCTCTAAGAATTCCATAATATCTTTTAGAGTTTGGATTTCTTTTGGCGTTCTAGCTGTTTGCTCATATAATTTTAAACCGTCTTTGTCCAGTTTTCGGCAAATTATGCGTGCAATGAACGGCTCATCTTCTGCAACCTGCATATCTAATGCTCGAATAGCATTAAGACACTCATTAGTTGTGTCCAGTAGTTGCCTGACACTTTCCGCATTGTCGCTGTTTATTTGGGGTTGATCTAAAATCCTATCCCACTGGGTCGAAAATAATATTCTTTTATTTTCGTACCTTTGTTTTAGAAGCGTCCATGCAACATTGTAACTGTTGCTTGAGATCTGTAGATGATGAATTAATCGAGCAGCTTCTCCTTTCAAACATTGACGAAGACGCAACATTTTTTCCGAATTTGATATGCGCAAATTATCATGCACCATATCTTGGAATAGATTGTAAAATGTTGCCCATTCTTTGTAGTCCCCGAAAAATGTTGGTATTTTTAATTTCTCGAGCTCCAAGCAATCCCATTGATTATTTGGCTGTATTTTCGATTCTTTTTCAGTATCCGGATGCTTCATTATGTGCAATAATCCAAGCTTGTCGATTAAAACATCTGCTTCAACGTCTTCTAAACTTGCTATTTCATTCGTATATAGCAATTGAAGCTCATCGACCCTTTTATCAATGAGGTCAGTTTTCGATTTTCCAACATTCGAAAAGTTTTGTTCCTCAAAATAATTTATGAGATTAGCAGTTCGTCTTTTGAAGCTGCTTAATTTAAACTCATTCTTGGAAACGAGTCCATCTGCAGTAGAATTAGTTGACTCAATTTTGGCAATGTTTTCAAGCTCTGAATTTGGTTTTGTTATCTCCAACTCCACAAAATCGTCGTCAAGTGCCTTATTCAACGCCAACATAATCTCACCATATTTTTCCATCGTGCTTTCGTATATAAAGTTTGTGAAATAGTCCTCTGAGCTCACCCCATCTGCCATCAGCTTAATGTGATTAGCTTCTAGGTCTTTTTTATAATTTTTAAGACACTTTATAATTTCAGGGCATGAGCTCTTTCGCACATCTTTCGCACTGATTCGGTTGTAAAGCTGCAAAATTTTTTCTGCAGCTTCCTTCTGAGCGTCAATTACTTTCGCTCTATTGATGCCCATTTTAGCACTTTTCTTTCACTGAACACACACAAGTAAACTATAAGAGGTAGTTTTTAGTCGCCTGGTTGACTGCTATGCCTCAACTCACAGCGGGATAAAGTTTAACTTGTACTGTTCACCGTGAATTCGAAAATGCAGGGACTCGCTGATACGCTCAAAAAAAATTTTTGTTTTTTCACTTTATTTTGGTGTTGTAGCCCCAAGTACGCCTAGTCTGCTGTTTAGCCTCAGACACGCTATTTTCACAAATACTTTTATGTTTTGTTTTTCCACTTTTACTTGGTGTTTTTAGCCCCAAGAACGCCTAGTCTGCTGTTTAGCCTCAGACACGCTTTTTATTTAGATACCTAGCTTTTCAAGGCTCTAAAGGATGTAAATTTTTTCTTTTGATTTTGTTCTCTTTTTCAAACAAATCTCTTTAGAAAAAAAAATTACCGGCTCGATGTACCAAAATGTTTTCTTTTGATTTTGTTTTTTTTTTTTTTAACAAATCTTTTTAGCAAAACATTCGGCTCGAATTGACCAAAAAAATGAATAGACATTCATTGATGAGTTCTGAATTGAAACTGATTTTTATTTTACAACTTCTTGCTTATATAACTTATTCTAGATTACGTATAGCGTTGGTCTTAATATATAGCTGCGCCGCGTTGTCCTTATCAGCATATAACAATGTGTGTCCGCTGGGGTACTTTGCTTCATCAACAGATAGCAGTTTATGTTTGTTTTAAACATATATCTATCAGCAGCTCAGTGTTTTATGGCTGCACAGATTATGCTCTTTCGACTAAGTGGACTGTATTGTATATTGTATTGAATATTGTATATTGTATTATCTGCTATCGCTGTGAACTGCAGTTTTACGACCCACACATCGAACGACACAAGCGAGCATATCACTGTCATGATTCGCTTTATCTATCGCAGATGGTGACAACACAGATCTATGTTCATTTGTGAACAATGTCAATCAACTGCTACGGTGCTCTTCACATACTTTTACTATAAGGTATACTCCTCGGTTTTTTAGGCTATCTGCGTTTAACAATTTTTGGTTGGACTATATAAACTGCTATAGATATCAAAATTCGTGAACTGTTTTAGAGTTTCAGTTACCCGAAGGTAATGTTTTTTCTTGTTTTTATTTACTTACAATTATTTATTTTATTTTTATCAAATTTGTTTTTGTCGCTTCTCTTAAATGGTCCCACTTATTTGGCCAAATTTGACGGAGTTATAACGAAACGCTGATAGTTCTATCTTTTTTAACGAATTATGTATAAAATAAAATATATATTTACTTTCAGTTGCTTGGTGTATTGCCTGCCGCCAGTAGAAAACTATTGCCCGAAGCTTATCGTGATTTGATGACCAGCGCCAATTGCGAACTAGTACATTTCTATCATAAAGAATTTGACTTCGATTTGAATGGCAAAAAGAACTAATGGGAATCTGTGGTTCTTATACCGTTTATCGATGAAAAGCAGTTACTCACCGCCATGGCCAAATGCGAATCGAAACTAACAAGGATGGAGGTTGAATGCAATGTTTACGATCCCATGTTCGAATACAAACACAGCATTACAGATCAGGGCGAAGTGTCGCTTATATGAACAACCCATTTGGTCCGAACAGATTGCTATACCTTCGGATCGCACCATGTGCATTAAATTGCCCAGTGTTCTTTCCGGGCTTTTCCACCATGAAAAATTTTAAATTCAACGTAAGTAACAACTGTATGATGTTCTGTCCTACTTCTTCATATTATTTTTGTTTGCCACTTTAAGAACAAATGCCATTGCTCAAAAATTTTTGACTTATCCAGTCGCAATCTCAATATGATACTCTAGCCCCTGACGTGTGAGCAGCAGAATACGAGACAACGATAGCAAGTTATTTGCAGCTGAAGTCAGAATGACTGATGAGCAATAAGTATGCGGATATACTCTTATGAAATATTAAAGATGATTTTGTTTGTCGCACTCAAGTCTTAATACACGTATGGGCATCCAATTGCAAGATTTTACGGTGCTAGTAAAGGCATGCATAAGTACCGGTCGTTCACTTGAGTTCGGACAGTACGGTGTTGTGTTAGTAAAAGATGCGTGGAATTCCATGGCTGTTGCTTATCCAGCGCAGTGTGTTGTCTCTAAGCTGGAAGTACATAATAATATGAAACAGCAGTTTAACAAGGTCGAGCAAATTTTTCCAATCAATAGCAAGATCTTTTTCATTGGTAATCCGCGTGTTTGTGTTGCGTAGCCCCCTCCGATTTTTACCAAACTATCTAGCCTATCTAGCCTATGTTACTCAGGGTGAATGTAGCTTTTCAATGGTGAAAGAATTTTTGAAATCGACACAGTAGTTTTTAAGTTTACTCATAATCGTAGATTAATCGTACTTTATTAGGTTTTGTAGATATTTGCAATTCAATTATACACTCGAAACACCATCAACCTCATTTTAATTGTGTGTTTAATATTTTCAGAAATTACCTCTCCGCCTCCACTCTTTTAGCAACGTGAAGCACAACAACCGCAACCAGCAACAATGGAAATTCCCCAAATTTTGGAACGTCAAAAAAATGGCTTACAATTTCCGAGGGCGGAAACACAAATCTTTTCATCGAAAGGAGGTACAGCCAGACAACAAATTCATACTGAAACAGCAAACATGTATAGCAACGCTGAGAGCATGACGAATAATATCAAGGTACAAAAAAATATTTGTTACTTCATTTTATTGTTAGGCCCTGTACCGAAGGTACAAGAGCCTATTGGGTTTGTGCAAATGTATGTAACAGGTAGAAATAATAATCGGAGACCCCCCAAAGTTACCCCCATTATGGTCAGGAGCGATAGAGGAGTCGATATAGACATGTCCGTCTGTCCGTCCGTCCGTCTGTATGAACGAAAGGATCTCGGAAACGGTAATAGATAGAGACTTCCTTTTTTTTTGCATTCGACTAGGACTGCTCCGGAATTTTACAAGTTTACTTTAAAAACTTGCCCCTCCCCCCCTTCCCCATAAATCCACCCCCAAGGCCAAAAATTTCTTCGGCACAAACAAAATTTAGTGCACCAATATAAAGATAACGCCTCTCTTAGCCAAAATCCAAAGAGTTCATCAAAATCGGATAATAAATGACGATTTTATAAGCAATTGAATTTGAACGACCCCCTTTTTCTTTTCATTCATATTCGCGCAGTGAGAAGTGGTCATGTGTTTGGTCATAAGCTCGGGAAACATTTAATGTGTTTGTTAGACGACCTAAACTGGTACAGGGCTTGTTTTTATATGTATAGATTACATTATAAAGCCAAAAATTAATATCAGTGATTTCAAGTTATTATACGTTGGAATAGTCGTCCTAGAGACCGTTAGTAAAAAATAATGTCAATGTAGAAATGTTCAGAAGAATCATATTATCAACATATTTAATCTATTGTATGAGTCTGATCACTAAATGGTTTTTATAGTCAGTGCCCAGAGCAGTAGGGCACAAGGATATATTAAGTTTGTGAAAATGTATGTAACAGGCGGACCTCGTATAGTATAACAGGTCGGCTAAAAAGCAACTTTTGTTAGTTCGAAATGAATTTAGTGTGTTAATAAAGCAAAATTGTATGAATTAGGCCAAAGCCTAATTGCTCCCGCATCCACCGTATTCTCCAGATCTAGCCCCAGCGACTTTTTCTTGTTCTCAGACCTCAAGATAATGCTCGCTGGAAAGAAATTTAGTGCCGATGAAGAGGTAATCCCCTTTTAATCCATAACGTTGCTTCACTCGAATTGACATATCTCATAGACTAATACGACAGCTCTCAAATTTATATACATATCTTTTGAAGGATAAGGCTTACTAAAAATCATATGGATATAATACTAGTAGCGCCACCTATGTGTCAGCCTTAAGCTCAATAGTAAATCGATTATAACAACGAGAGCACAGAAATTATGAAATTATTAATTTAACAGATATTAAGAACTAATCATTTTCAATATAAATTTAATACATATTTCGTGGCTTTTTTTCTAAAAGAAACAAACACATGTGTCATTTGAAAAGTTCCTTTTGGAGAAACTAATGTTTATGCGAGCAGCAAGTGCAAAAAAAAAATACATTAAAACCATTAAAAGTTTTGGTATTTTGCATTCATGTGTTTTAAATTTTTATTTAACGATGTAACACAAAACTAACTCTAACTTCCTAGTTCGCAACTGTAGTAAGCTTGCTAAAGTTTTCCAACAATTGGATATATCATGAATATCACTTAGTGGCTTTTAATGCATGTGGGAAGAAGGTTTGCACTTGACATGACAAGATGCGTTTGCCTGTTTCTTTTAGATATTCAAATGCAAATTTAGATGTTACTATGAACTCTGCTGAGTATTTTCCGAGCTATTCCAAAGAAGAAAATACAACAGCACTAAAAAAAGAAAAAATTATAATTGTAAAGTCAATTGAATCATGAAATTAGTCGTGAGCCGGGGCTTACGAGGGATCACGGGGGTTCACGTTGGCTGAGTTGATAGTATGTATATAAATATGTTTTACCATCGAATTAAAACAGTTTCATGCGAAATCATTAAAAACAACGACCACGATGACGATGGCGACCGCGAAGACATCAAATCAACATCAACAGTAACCGCTGTAGATGCCAGCTCCCAGTATACAGATATCTCGGGTAAGACGTCTTACCTGCACTCCCGGTAGTTACTACTGAACAGTGTCTTTAATTTTCATTTTGTTCTCTTAGCGGCTGCCTTGGTTTCTTCACCTTCGATAGGTTTTTGCGTGTCGTAGTCGAATTTCCATGATTTGTTCTCTGTTTCTGTTTGGTATTATGTCAAGTGCAGTAGAAGCGGCTGTTGGGGGGTAGGAAGTGTAGGTAAGCACATTAATGGTTCCATTGTATGCTAAACAGTCCGAGCTAAGTCACTGTCTGTCGCATGCGCATGAAATTCTCACGCTTGTCGCATTTGTTCCCACAATTTTCCATTCATAAAGACACTTAGACACATCTACATTGGTTGGATGGATGAGTGGTACGTGGATTTATGCTGGCGCTTTAGAAGCAACGATTCTCCAGCACCAGATATAAAGTGAGTATTTCTGTAAGTATAAAATATGTTGTTGTACGCGTAGTACTAGCAGTTTTGTGGCAGTTCAAGAAATAATGTCAAAATCAAGACAGTAAATTTCTGAAGTTTAGCATGTGGTCCTGTTCGAAGGTTTTAATCCTGGTTTTCTTCGTTTCTAAAATCATTTAATCAAGTTACAATGTATATTTGTCCGTATTTACAACACTATCACCTATATCATATTTCCGAATGCACCATTGAAAATAATTTCAAATATCTACAAAATTTAATTAAAATTTACGGTTAGCTCAACGGAAATTGTTAAAATTTATATGAGTTATATGCGAATCTAGTGTAAATACGGCATTAGTCTGTTATTGTGTGTTTTCTTTAAATTTCGGAACTCAATTTCAACTTACTAATCGGATCGACTTGAAATTGGACAGTCCCGTTTTTTTTGTGTTAGTTTAGCAGAACCGCCAAATTTGATTATATTTCACAAATCACTTCTTATTTCACTTCACTTTAAATAAACCAGTCACCCATTTCTGTATGAAAAAGTTTGGATAAAAAATTTTGTTGATGTATCTTCCTTCAATCTAAATAAAATATTTATATATATTTTTTGAAAATCATCTTTAGGTTTCTCCTATAATTTTTTATTTTGGTTTACCAGATCTATAACGATTTAAAGTTGGTTCCTAACATTCACACTTTTTCTGTGATCTCCATTACTCATTCTGAGTATTATAATTCACATTTTGTTCTTGTTTACGCTAGAAATTGTATAATGTGCTATTGGTCTGTACTTTGTATTTTTTTATTTTTATTTTATTTATTTTTTTTTTTTGTGATTAGATTTTTATAATCTTTCGTTTCTGTTCACAATGTAGCTTAATGGGCTGTGATCTATTTAATATTGACCTGTTTATCGATACCTCTTTTGTTGGAGCTGCCAGTTTGGGTGTGTTTTCAAAAATCTGAGTAAAGATTCGGATCCAGGAACTGCCATATTTTTTTTTATACTCATTAGGCCCTGTACCGAAGGTACAAGAGCCTATTGGGTTTGTGCAAATGTATGTAACAGGTAGAAATAATAATCGGAGACCCCCAAAGTTACCACCATTATGGTCAGGAGTGATAGAGGAGTCGATATAGCCATGTCCGTCTGGCCGTCCGTATGAACGAAAGGATCTCGGAAACGGTAATAGATAGAGACTTCGTGTTTTTTGCATTCGACTAGGACTGCTCCGGAATTTTACAAGTTTATTTTGAAATCTTGCCCCTCCCCCCCCTTCCCCATAAAATCACCCCCAAGGCTAAAAATTTCCTCGGCACAAAAAAAAGTAAGTATGCCAGTATAAAGATATCGTCTTTCTAAGCCAAAATCCAAAATCCAAAAAGTTCATCAAAATCGGATAATAAATAATGATTTTATAAGCAATTGAATTTGAGCGACCCCCCTTTTCGTTTCATACATAAAAAAATGTTTTATAAGGCACTTAGTGGTGCAGTGAGAAGTGGTCATGTGTTTGGTCATAAGCTAGGGGAACATTTAGTGTGTTTGTTAGGTGACCTGTGCTGGTACAGGGCCTCTTACAGTCGGTTACGCCCGACTGTGATTTTCTTACTTGTTTTAATATTCACTTTTGGAAAAATGTTTTTCGCCAAAAAGGAGTATCGTCTAACAAGCCACCACCGAGTGCACCACATTCTATATTGTCGCCCGAACCAAAAGTGCATACTGGCCCCTGACTTTTTTTTACGTAACGAAAGCGGAGTGATTGCAACTATTGCCACATTTCTCCTACAGTTACTTCTTTTTCTTGAACTAAATACTCTCCAGAATATTACACTAGAAGAATGGTTTTTCATTGCGCTTTCCTTTAGTATTATCCTGAATTGATATACCTTGGGGAGTATTCAAGTATGAAATTGGTTTTGAAAAAATGCGTTAAGAACAGCAGTAGTTCGCACAAAAGTGAATCCAAATCTGATTGATATTTTATTTGCAATATGTTCGCTTTATTTTCTAGAATTCTTGGTAGAAATTTGTTTTTTTGGGGAAGCCAAATTATTACTACGTCCTTTTCGATTATTTGTTAGATAATTTTAAGTCAATCAATTCCATAAAATTGCAATATAAACGATTTGATGGCATATCCAGCTGTCCGTCGTGCGTGCTAAAAAATCATTTAAAGGAAATACATAGATTTGCCAAGAACTTGCTTTATAATGCCACTTTCTGGAGAAGATACAAGAAATAATTAAATAGATTCGGCGTTAGATTGGACATCTGGAATATAATATGTTTCTTACTGTTTTTTATATGTTTCCTACTGTTTTATCGCTTATACGGTGCTTGGGTACCGCCCCTTCTGAACTTGACTAACCAATGGAATGATTTTCTTCGGATCCCATTACCGCGTATACCAAATATCATTCCCGTACCTTAAATAGATGCAGATACTTCGATTTTTGTTTATCGCTTACCGCCTGTTCCGACCTTGAATAAATTAAAATATATCTTATCCTATCTTTTAAGTTAGAACAAATCCAGCCAAATGACAAAAAAAAAATCATCGAAATCGGTTGAGTAGTGGGTGGGGCATAGCCCCCTCCGATTTGGACCAAACATAAAACGATTACTTTTCTCAATCCCATTAACATGTGTAATAAATTTCGTCCCCGTACCTCAGCTGGGTGCAAAGATACGTTGAATTTTGTTTATCGCTTGTATGGGTGGTGGAGCATAGCCCCCTCCGATTTAGACCAAACATAGCACGATTACTTTTCCCGATCGCACTAACATGTGTAAAAAATTTCGTCCCCGTACTTCAAATGGATGCAAAGATATGTTGAATTTTGTTTATCGCTTGAATGGGGGGTGGGGCATAGCCCCTCCGATTGGGACCAAACATAATACGATTACTTTTCCCGATCCGATATTGACCAAACGTAACACGATTAGTTTTCCCGATCCCATTAACATGTGTAATAAATTTCGTCCCCATACCTCAGAAGGATGCAAAGATATGATGAATTTTGTTTATCGCTTGTATGGGGGGTGGGGCATAGCCCCCTCCGATATTGACCAAACGTAACACGATTACTTTTCCCGATCCCATTAACATGTGCAATAAATTTCGTCCCCGTACCTCAGATGAATGAATTTTGTTTATCGCTTGTATGGGGGGTGGGGCACAGCCGCCTCCGATTTTGACCAAACATTACTCGAACACTCTCCTGAATGAACTGAAGATCGTCTGTGAATTTCAGCTGAATCAATTGGATGGTTTTGCTTCCTATAAGGAACATACATAGATAGATAGATATATACAAGATTCATTTATATATATATAAGATAGATATATTCAGTTACCGAAGGGATTTCATTAAAAAAGATGTTGCGACTTAAAATCATTTGGGCTTGTTGTATGAAATTAATATTCACAATGCCAACTTATTTCAAATTGCGATGTCTTTGTGAAAGTATTATTAAATGGCCTTAAATTACCTTTCAGAACCGATTTTAGAAGTTTAATTTGCTTTAATAGAAAAGGAGTTATGAGCTTTTGAATTTATCGATGTAGCCATCACCATTGAAAAGTTGGGGCAGTTCAGGAATAATGCCCCAGGACAGGGTTGCTCCAAAAAAAAAAAAAGAACATCCTGTGCATCTTCTATAGCTGCCATGCGAGTAAGTACGAATTTGAATATGGTTTCGTGATGAGTAGGAAAATTCCGCCGATAGAGCAATGACACCGGAACCACCAGTTAATGATGGTACTATTGTAGAGCCACCGGATTCTAACGAGGTTGATTCGGTTATATAAAAGCTGATAAATAACAAAGCGGCAGGCTCTGATAAGCTACCAGCTTAGTTATTTAAGACCGGCGGCGAAGAGTTGGTTGGAGTGTGCACCAACTTTTATGCAACATATGGTCTGATGAACGCATACTCATTGACTGGAATCTCAGTGTTCTCTGTCCTATCTTTAAGAAAGGAGACCCCGCTGTTTGAGCCAACTACCGCGGAATAAGTCTTCTTTTTATCGGATATAAGATTCTGTCTCGCGTATTGTGTAATAGGCTGAAGCCATATTCAGATTTACTATAAGGTCGATATCAGTGTGGCTTCAGACCAAAAAGGTCGACACATTACGCCAAATCTTGGAAAAGACCCGTGAGTTTAACAAAGACACACACCACCTTTTCGTCGATTTCGACACGGCTATACAAACGACACACAAAGCGAAAAACCTCTCAGACCCCTTTGATACCTAGTGAGGTTTCAGGCAGGGCGATGCTCTGTCGTGCGATATTTTTAATCTTCTGATGGAATACATCCTACGCCAGTGTCCGTACATACAGAGTGTGTCAGGCTCGATCTTCCCAAAGGAAGTGATGCTATTCGCGTACGCCGATGACATTGACATCATCGGTATGCATGAACGTCGAGTCAGCAAGGCGTTCTCAGGGATTGAAAAACAGTCTCGGCTCATGGGTCTAGAAGTGAATGAGGACAAGACAAAGTACTTGGTGTCTTCTCGGACTCCGTCATCACGTCTTGGACGGTCAGTGACGATGGAGAATTTCAACTTTAGTGTTGTAGAAAACTTCGTCTATCTCGGAACAGAGATAATCAGCAACAACAACGTCAGCTTGGAGATCAGGCGAAGAATCACGCTTGCAAATGGATTCTTTTTGGGCTAAGCAAGCAAATGAGAAGTAATGAACCGCGAGCTGTACGATCTATTCGATGAGGTTGACAAAGTGCAGCGCATAAAATTCCACGGCTGCACTGGGGTGGGAACCTCATTCGAATGGATAAAAGAGCTCCAGCACGCATGGGGAGCCCAAACTTAATTGAAGGACGCCGAAATAGAGGACGACCGGGCACGTGTTGGAATGACCAGGTATGGAGAGATCTTTCCGTACTTGACATTCAAAACTAATGGCGCCAGCGCTCAAAATATTACGAAAGCTGTCGCGCCTTGATGAATTCCTAAGTATGTAAGTAGTTCCAATAAAATTTTCTACACGGATAAAGATAGAAATATATGCCTCGTATAAATTTAATGTTCAGTTGAGGTGCAGCACACTCGACTGCATTTTTAGGCCCTGTACCGAAGGTACAAGAGCCTATTGGTTTTGTGCAAATGTATGTAACAGGTAGAAATAATGGTCGGAGACCCCCCAAAGTTCCCCACATTATGGTCAGGAGTGATAGAGGAGTCGATATAGCCATGTCCGTCTGTCCGTCCGTCCGTCCGTCTGTATGAACGAAAGGATCTCGGAAACGGTAATAGATAGAGACTTCGTGTTTTTTGCATTCGACTAAGACTGCTCCGGAATTTCACAAGTTCATTTTAAAATTTTGCCTCTCCGCCCCCCCCCCCCCTTCCCCATAAAATCACCACCAAGGCAAAAAATTTCTTCGGCACAAAAAAAGTTGAGTATGCTTGTATAAAGATAATGTTTCTCTAAGCGAAAATCCAAAAAGTTCATCAAAATCGGATAATAAATGACGATTTTATAAGCAATTGAATTTGAACGACCCCCCTTTTCTTTTCATTCATATTCACGCAGTGAGAAGTGGTCATGTGTTTGGTCATAAGCTCGGGAAACATTTAATGTGTTTGTTAGGCGACCTGAACTGGTACAGGGCCTCTTACAGTCGGTTACGCCCGACTGAAATTTCCTTACTTGTTCTTTCTGGTTTTTGTATACATTTTTAAATATCTGGTTGAATTATCGGTGTGGATGTTTTTTGCTTTAAACACATAAAATATTAATTATGTTCACTAAAAGAACAATATATTTACACTATGTAATAACCAAAAAGTATATGGTGGTTTTGTACGGAGCTACATTTTACTTTTAGCCTACAGATATTAAAACTTTGCACACCTTATGCCAGATCGATGTCTTAAGGTGTAGTTTTGAGACACAGAGAGGATTTTTGGTTTGAAATAAATTAGAAAATTTATTATAGATATAGTATAGAACCCGAAATGAATTGTTTGATGCGGAGAACGACAATTGTAAAGGAACATAGTTACGCGTTAACCGAGATGGAACATTTAGAAATAGGGAGCTTCACCGCAAAGAATCTTGTGAAGGAAAGCAACTGAGATCAGCTTCCAGTCAGTGTTGAAAGACTCAAAAGCCCAATTGAGAGCAAATAGCAGAAACTGTTTTTTAACAGACTCAATACGATTTTGGTGAATTACATAATGTGGGTTCCAAGTTCTACGATCGGTCGAACATGTGAAAGAAAAAATATTTCATAAAAAAAAGGTTTTCTGCGATGGAATGTTATGCATTTATATTTAAAAATATTTAATTTAAAATAGTATGTTGTATACCAAGTATGTAATGCATGGGCTCACAACTGATATTAGCTATCTTTGCACTTGATTAATAATAATTCTTTCAAATAATTTAAACTAAATACTATAATTTAATAATACCGATTTATATAGCATGTGAAAGAAATGTAATTAATTATATTTAGCCAAATTAACATCAGAGTACGTTTTTCATACAAAAACTCAAAATTAGTAAGTTTAAGTTTGCATCAATAGTGCCAACCTCCTTAGAGTGGGCGGTGATCTGAAGAAGAGATAGGGGAACATAAATATCCAAGCTAGAATTCTTATCTCTTATAGTCTCCAAGTTCTCGATTTTCATACTGCAAGCCAGACAGATCAAATGACATACGGACATATCTATGTAGATTCGACTTTTGATGCTGACTAAAAATAAATATACTCTATGGGGTTTACCTGCCTTTAGCAAATATACGGACGGACGGACACATGGACCTAGCTAGATCGGCTCATCTTTCGATGCTGCCCAAGAATATACACTTTATTGGGCCAGCCTCATCACATAAATTGTACCCTGAACTGTTCCGGTACTGGGTATAATGTCTTAGTTTTGACTTTGAAATACACATTTCTCACACATTTTAGTCCAACATACCTCCCCATCGCAAGTTGAAATATACTCGAGTTTCCGAGTACAGCTCTTACTTAAATGTTTTAAATATCAAAATCTATGTTTTCTTGGTTGTAATCATGCACCGGAAGTATACTATACGCCGTCGTCCATTCATCATCCATTCATCATAGCGATACTTTGATCTTGTCGCATAAAACCTCGTGTCCATGTTACATACGAGTATATTATACAAGTTATTGTTAAGTCATCTTTTTGTAAGTTGTAATACAAAATAACATATAAAAATTGTAACAAAATTCGGAATAATGGGCAGTTGGCGCGCTTCAAAAGTGTTAAGTGCTGCTACCCAAGAATCCAAGTACACAAAACAATCAGAAAAATATCGTGTAAATTGTTTCCGATGAAGCGAAGTTGTTGTCATTAGCGTTGTGAGATATAAAAAAAAAACAACGTGTAACGAATGCGACATAGGAAACTCGCTTACATGCCACTGTCAATGAAGAAGTTGTTTTAAGTGCGGCAGTTGTTGTTTAAGTCTGAGTGTGTCTGTGCTGCCACACACACAGCACAAGCTCGCCAAAAGCCACCACTAGCACTGCCAGAAGAAAGAGATATATACCTACCTATGTAGACCTCTACTTTATTACTGCGGGCTCTGGTCGCACCATATATATGATATCTGTCCGTCTTTCTGTCTGCCTGACGGATATTAAATTCGCTTAACTGTCTTTTAATTGTATGGCGTAAGTGGAATCGTCAAACGATCTTAGCACTCTCAGTATACATTTGTATACCCGTACATAAGTTTCATTCACTATGAATGCAATTTATGCATGTGAACTGTGCGATTTTCTTTCATTATGTATAAAGCAAGTGGCATCTACTGGAACACAAAAGCATCTACTGAATTGAATGCGCAATAGCTGCTGTTGAAAAGATAGACATAGGGTAAAAGCAACAGATTCGAAATGCAGTTCAGTAAATGGGTATGAACCAAAGTTAAATCTAAAAATTGACTAAGCGATTGTAAATACTGCTATGTGTAGGCAGTAGTTTAATAGCAAGATAAGCAGGCAGCGGTGTTTCTAGGTGGAGGCTTTGTCATTTCAAAAACTCCGCCCTCATCTCAATAATTGGGTTAATATTAAAATATATAGCTTAAAGATTAAAGGACATAGTGACAAAACAGTTTATATCGATAAAAATGTACTTTTTCTATCTTCAAAATTTGAAGATTTTCGAAAGAAAACACACTATGCCATACAACTTCTACCCAACCCCCATTGTGCCCTATATATATATCCGTATCCCACCGTGAAGTTAACACATGTTAAATTATTGCTTTAGTAGATTAAACGAATCGAGTTTAAAGACGATCCTTGGCCATATACATTTTGAGTGTGTAATTTTCTAAAATCGGTGAAACATGGGTTTATTTTTTTTTAATTCGAATATTTCAATTTAGGTAAATATTGTTGTGTAGTGGTTAAAATCCCAGCTTAAACGCGATCACATGAAAATAATTTGTTTCCCAATTCAATATTTAGCCCGTTTATTTTTTTTTCACGTGCTACCTATATGACTGCTTTCACAAATCGGTGACTAGTTTACAAATGTTAGTAATGCATTAACAGTATCAGACAAAAACATTTTCAATGTCTATTAAAAATATATTAATTCAAGCAATTAATTTTAATTAATAATACTAATTGTATAGAAATTTATCCACTATATACAGAGGTGAATCAAACTATTGACGTAAAGCTTTAGTAGTAGAATTTAAATTGAAATCGATATACAGAATTGAGGTTAATTTTTTTAGTTAACTTGATAAGTGAACAATATTAGATGCTAGTAATAGAGAGCTTATTCCTGGCGTATATGCGGGGGAAATTTCTCTTTAAGTATCTAAGGATTCATCCGATTGTCTGCAAATTCGGCTTATGAACTCTACAGATTTTGGAATATGGCATCCCCTCAAAGGAAAGGGAGGTCAAAGGAAATGTGGGTTATAGTATTAATGCTCTAAGCAAAAGATATCACATTTGATTATTGTTGCTTCTTTCAAATATGCAAAACTATGTCGTTTTCCTCTTATTACTGGGCACAAGTATAAAAATAGTAATATGATTTGGACGAGGCGGAAGGGCCAGCACATGTACCCAGCGTCGTGTTCCCGTGGCTGGGCTTCCTGGCAAGTCGAGTGAATTAAAAAATGTTTTGAATGTTAGACTGTATAATACTTGTAAGGTTGAATACGTCTTTATTCTTCGTGACAAGAATAGCTTATTCACATAGCCAATCGTGATTGTTTTAATTAGTTTGAAAATTTGGTTCATTTTGGATCTAGATAAATATGTAGTTAAATAATGTAGAGTAATTAATTAATGAATTTATTTTACCCCTTAATGTGGTACGAGGAATACCTGATAACACGGCACGACATTGTACGTGCCATCCAAAACACGAGAGGATCACTTTTTTATTCCTATTAAATGAGAGTGGATCGTCTATCTACCACTGCCCTTTCAATACTTGCTAAGATTTAACTATTTTTAGTGGCGTGGGAGTTGGACAACATGTGGTACCAACAGTATGGCTTTGCACTAAATAATAAAGTTTTTGAACTAAAAGTTTCCAAACCGTGTAATTTCAATTCAATTGAAATTCAATCAGAAGTGCAGCTTGTACTGACAAATAAGAAAACCATTTAAATAAACAATATAAAACAAGTAAGGAAATACAGTCGGGCGTAACCGACTGTAAAAGGCCCTGTACCAGTTCAGGTCGCCTAACAAACATATTAAATGTTTCCCGAGCTTATGACCAAACACATGACCACTTCTCACTGCGCGAATATGAATGAAAAGAAAAGGGGGGTTGTTCAAATTCAATTGCTTATAAAATCGCCATTTATTATCCGATTTTGATGAACTTTTTGGATTTTTGCTTAAAGAGACGTTATCTCTATATTGGTACACTCAATTTTTTTTGTGCCGAAGAAATTTTCACCCTAAGGGGTGATTTTATGGGGAAGGGGGGGGGAGGGGCAAAATTTTAAAATAAACTTGTGAAATTCCGGAGCAATCCTAGTCGAATGCAAAAAACACGAAGTCTCTATCTATTACCGTTTCCGAGATCCTTTCGTTCATACAGACGGACAGACGGACATGGCTATATCGACTCCTCTATCACTCCTGACCATAATGGTGGTAACTTTGGGGGGTCTCCGACCATTATTTCTACCTGTTACATACATTTGCACAAACCCAATAGGCTCTTGTACCTTCGGTACAGGGCCTAACAAGTAAGAAAATACAGTCAGGCGTAACCGACTGTAAGAGGCCCTGTACCAGTTCAGGTCGCCTAACAAACACATTAAATGTTTCCCGAGCTTATGACCAAACACATGACCACTTCTCACTGCGCGAATATGAATGAAAAGAAAAGGGGGGTCGTTAAAATTCAATTGCTTATAAAATCGTCATTTATTACCCGATTTTGATGAACTTTTTTGATTTTGGTTTAGAAAGACGTTAACTTTATACTGGTATACTAAATTTTTGTGCCGAAGAAATTTTTACCCTAAGGGGTGATTTTATGGGGAAGGGGGGCAGGGGCAAAATTTTAAAATAAACTTGTGAAATTCCGGAGCAGTCCTAGTCGAATGCAAAAAACACGAAGTCTCTATCTATTACCGTTTCCGAGATCCTTTCGTTCATACAGACGGACGGACGGACGGACGGACAGACGGACATGGCTATATCGACTCCTCTATCACTCCTGACCATAATGGGGGTAACTTTGGGGGTCTCCGACAATTAGTTCTTCCTGTTACATACATTTGCACAAAACCAATAGGCTCTTGTACCTTCGGTACAGGGCCTAAAAATACTATAGTCTCGAACGACAGAGCTCTAATCCAACGCTATTCATCCAAAATTATTCAAAAGTAAGATGAATCGAAATTTATGAATATATCTACCGGAAATATTGCTAAGAGACCGTCCATTCTTTTTCATCGCTAAAAGTTGAATTTAGAAAAACCGCACACGTACTTAATTATTTGTGGTGTAGAGTGTAGAAACCGAGTTTTAAAATGATCGGGTAAAAACGAATTTTACCCGAACAATACTTAACCACAAATTTCTAGTCACAGATGTGACATCAAAACAAATCGGTTAAGAACTTTCGCATTTTATCGATTAGTAACAAACGAATAATTATATTTCTAGTTATCTAGATTTGATAAACGTTGGTTTTAAGTGGTGTAGATTTTTTTTCGACATGGGTGTATTACATTCTATGAGTTGTTGTATAAATATGACAAGACCAAAAAAATAAATATGACAAGACCAAAAAATACGGCCTTGATTTCAGGAAACATTCCGCAATTTTATAAGAAAAATAGTTCTCGCCAATTATTGCAAAGTGCATGGAAATTGAGTAAAGGGTAAGGCAAATTGCGTTGCTAGTCGCTGTAGCCAGTGCATTACCAACAATGAGGAAAATGTTGCGTTGTTCTGACAGTTTCTGTTCTCCTGGTAGCTTGTATAATATTTACATTTTATTTTGTACAGCTAATAAAGGGTAAACAAAGTTTATCATATCTTTGCATCTATTTGAGGTACATGGATGATATTTGGTGTACAAGTTAATGGGACCATTAGAAAAGTATGGATGGTTTTACTGACTGTAGGGAACATACATATTTACAATATACATTTTGACAAAAGCTTTTAAGAGGCGCAGCGAATCGTGCCAGGTACAGCTAGTTTGTAATATATATACTGAGTTAAAAGAAGCTTTCTACTTGTCTCCCTAGTTTCAATTTGGATTGAATATAAATCAAGTGCTTGTCGCTAATTTTGCTAGGAACAACAGATTTATAAAGCGATATTAAAACCAGTATCTACTTTCTACTACATATATATATATTTATATATATTTTTAAAAATTTCTATTTTGCTATAGTACAGTCTATACATTCATATAGTGGATTTAATTTTTTCATGAGTTTTCGATTGGTAATTTCCATTTTAGGATTTTTTTTCCATTTTACACAAAATTTTTGAAAATCATAAATAAATAATTAAAATGTTTCTCGTTTTCAGGCTCGAAACGAAGGTACAAGAGACTTCCCAAAGTTACCACCATTATGGTCAGGAGCGACAGAGGAGTTGATATAGCCATGTCCGTCTGTCAATCCATATGAACGAATGGATCTCGGAAACGGTAATAGATAGAGATTTCGTTCTTCTTGCATTCGACTAGGACTTCGCCGGAATTTTAAGAGTTCATTTTAAAATTTTTTTCCACTTGTTTTTTTATTTTTAATAGACAGCTACACTTTTTAATGGTTTTCTAAAACGTTTATGGAATGGATCTTTGGTGGCTCAGCTTGACACACCGACTTTAGTTTGATCTGCAAGAAAATGCGTTTTTTTTCGCAAATGATATTTAATTTATTTTGGGAATTTTTAAATTCTGACATCCGATTTGTAACCTATAACGCTGTTTTTTGCAATTCTTCTCCTCCATACTGGATCCGTCATTTTGAATGTAAAAAGTCTTTAAATGAAAAAATGTTTGTTGTTGTTAGTGCAGCTAAGACGCGGAATTGATTGTGTTTTGTATGAATCATAATAATATGTAGTAATGTACACATCAAACCTAAAAGAGGTTACCCAATTAATTTTCCCATTGTATTATATTGTAATACAAATCCGAAGCCATTCACAGTTCAACAAAGTTTGTACTTTCATTTAAGGTGGCCATGTTGTTCTTATAAGTATACCTACCTTCAGATCCATATACAAACACCATTATATATGTTGCTCATAAAATATTTGATTCAAAGTTTAAATTTTCTATAGTTTGTATTTTGATATGCAGAGCCTGGTCCTGTCAACGAAAGACGAAAGGTCGCAGGGTATTTTGAGGTCATTATCTCACGAATGCAGCATATTTACTTATTTAACTTAAATGTTGATAAATAACTTTTAATTTAGATTTTTTAAACAAAATTAAAAAAAAAAATTGTCTTTTTTTTAATCTTTATAGAAAAAATCATGTTATTTTATGACTTTTTTATTCATTCTGTACAACTTTTCGAATAAAAATTTGAATAAAAGCATATTGTTCTAAAAATATAAATAAAATATATAAAATAACTATCAAATCGTATATTTTATTTTACTACTTATAACCGTTTCGGTCCCTGATTTTACTTGTTTTCACTTGAATGATTTTAAAGTTAAAAAGCTAAACTGTTTAGTTTTGTAGACACGATTCGGTACAACACAGTTAGCTAATGTGTTATGTCTTTGTAGGAATATCAGTAGTTTTCAAAACTCGTGCCTGAGAACTAAAGTTTGTATTTTATTAACAGTTCACTGCTTATTTTCCATTACGCATTACACAGTTTTGCATACTATAGTGTACATAAGATAAGAAACTCTGCCTCTCGCCCGAAAACTGGGAAACTACTTCCTATTAACGATCTCATTATATATGTATCTGAACATAGTTGTGTGACAATGCAAAGTAAAATTAGCTATTTATTTTGTTTCCAATCTGTTTGCTCTGATTTAAATGTGTTGGAATTTTCAGCAAATAGCTACAGTATAGTATAAGCACTAAGAAAAGCTGCTGTCGAGAGCTGTCTTTTTTTTTTGGAATTAGTGTAAGATACACCAAAGTATCGTTTCAAGATGAACTAAGCCACAACAAAATGTTTTTCATGCATAAACCTAGAAAGGAGAACAGATTTGAATGGGGTTACCCATTCTAGTGGTTTGATATAAAACTATATAGAATATTTTTTTATAACTGAAGTAAAGGTTGATCCAAACTAAACGCACTTCATTACAAAACAAGTAAGGAAATACAGTCGGGCGTAACCGACTGTAAGAGGCCCTGTACCAGTTCAGGTCGCCTAACAAACATATTAAATGTTTCCCGAGCTTATGACCAAACACATGACCACTTCTCACTGCGCGAATATGAATGAAAAGAAAAGGGGGGTTGTTCAAATTCAATTGCTTATAAAATCGCCATTTATTATCCGATTTTGATGAACTTTTTGGATTTTTGCTTAGAGAGACGTTATCTCTATATTAGTACACTCAATTTTTTTTGTGCCGAAGAAATTTTCACCCTAAGGGGTGATTTTATGGGGAAGGGGGGGGGAGGGGCAAAATTTCAAAATAAACTTGTGAAATTCCGGAGCAATCCTAGTCGAATGCAAAAAACACGAAGTCTCTATCTATTACCGTTTCCGAGATCCTTTCGTTCATACAGACGGACGGACGGACAGACGGACAGACGGACATGGCTATATCGACTCCTCTTTCATTCCTGACCATAATGGTGGTAACTTTGGGGGGTCTCCGACCATTATTTCTACCTGTTACATACATTTGCACAAACCCAATAGGCTCTTGTACCTTCGGTACAGGGCCTAAAAAAATACAGTTGAATTGCCTGGTAAATCTGCTAACAACCCAAAAAACTAAATTCGCTGCCCTTCCTTATAAATAATGTAAATGTGAAAAGGCTAAGAACGAAACACAAAAATTTTTACCTTAACTGGTTCCACTGTCTTTTACAGTAAATGTCTCATTAAATAAAAAGTTAAAAATAATGTGCCGAATAACTCCAAAAGCTTTTTTAATTTTGTTGACATAAAGTGTAACAATAAGGCAAAACTTTCAAATACCTATATTCCCACGAATTCTATTTCTTCTTATCCCTATAGTATCCCATCTTATAACATTATTTCATGTCCTGTCCATTTGAAATGTATTGACATGTGTAAAATCTATTAATTTCGCTTCAGTTGTTAGAATCTGTTGTTAGCCCATTTCAACATTTATTTGTCAAAGGTATATCAATTTGTACAAATCTTCTAGAAATCACTTTTATGGTTAATAAGGGTATTGTGTCTCGCTACCAGACCGATATAATATAATATAATATTTTAATCAACTGTTTTAGTTATACGTAGTTGCAATTAATGAAATAAAAATTAATGTAAACATGTCCGTCTGTCCGGCTATTCATATAAAAACCGATATTTTGGAGACTATAACAGGTAGAGCCATCATATTTGTATATATAGATTCTATTAATTTATAGCTCCATAATTTATAGCTCCATATCTATGGGCCCGGATTTATAGGTGGATAATGAAAGATGATTCCGATTCTACTATTACACTTAAAGATATACATTTTTGACACGGCTTAAGTACAATCGTAGTCTCGGAACCATTTCTCATATTATATAACCACCTATAAAATCGATGGTGAGGTAAGCCGTTTTTTACCGCTAAAAATTATTTTGAGGGTATAGTGAAAAATGCATACATAGCCACGTGATCTACTCGACAAGATCCACAGTCTCCATTAGGTCTCATCAAAATTAATTTCAAAAAGTCTCATTTTCTAGCACTGTGTAATTTTCAACAGAGTTTTATTGACTAGCCTCTCGAGCCCAATAAATTATTTTCAAAACTTCATACTCATACTCGAAAAGCTGTTAAATTGGTGATTCTCACTAAACTTAGAACAATAAAAAATTATTCATAAAAAACTCAGAAATGAGGTTTAGATTTGTAAGGATGCTATCTGTTAGATAGGGGCTGGCACGTTGATTGAATACAAAATATCTAAACATGGGTAGGAGAATTTAAATATCTAAACTTCAAGCCTTCATCTCTTACCGTCTCCAACTTATTGTTTATATGTATAACCAGACAGACAGGCATCAAGAATATATATACTTTATGGAGTCTGCCTCGCCTTTTTCCGCACAAACTTAATATGTGATCTGGTCTAAAAAAAGGGGGCTTATGTGCGAAAGCAAGTTTTCGAGAAAACAGCTGTAACTTAAACATGTGAACACTTAGTTTATCATTTAAAAGCACATATTGACTGTCTGGTTTACAAGATGTGAAAGAGCGTCTCAAACTCTATCCGAAACGGCAAAAAAAAGGGAAAATGATTTTTGACATCTCAGCCCCATTTTCATAGACCAGGTCGCATGTATATTAAAAACTTCTATTCATATTCCAACATAAAAAGTGAGTTTTGTAGCCTTTTTATTCATATCATTATTCTTGATTATTCGTTGAGTTGGCCGCCTAAAACACGAAATAAAGTACTTAGGCGCCTGGTTCTACAAACAGTAACGTTTCTCTAGTTTATTTTTTTCTTTTTTAATTAAAGTTTTTCATCACTGCTCGCTATAGTTCTTTGCTTCAGATGGCTTAAACTAACAATTATATTAAATTAGTACCCGGCACGCTTTGCCGAGCCCAGTAAAAAAAATATTGATATAAATATTGTCAACATATATAGTATATATATATGTAAAGATATGTTGAATTTTATTTATTATTTGTATGGGGGTGGGGTATAGCCCCCTCCGATTTTGCCTAAACTTGACCCGTACCATTTTCTGGCTGAACTGAAGTTCGTCTGTGACTTTTACAAGACTGATTTGGACGATTGATTTTCAATTTGTCAAATTAATAGAGTTATTAATTCTCAGAGAGTTTAATTACTTTCCAAACCACCATCGAAGTTAAGTTTTCCCATTCTCGATAATCCGGATAATTAAAAACCAGAGTACGAATTAACGAATTTCTATTAAATCTTAATTATTTATCTTTTAACAAATCCTTTTTAATTTATTAGACTATTTTAATGAGTTTGAAAAAGATTTGAAATTTCCATTTGTCGAAGTCTTATTTCATTTTTCTTTTTTAATGCCACATCTCTCAAACTGGTAAGTTTTAAAATGTCCCCAGCAGCAAAATCCTGTTCTTCTGCATATTTAATACACATATCAAACGCAGATATATCTTGTGAATGCAGGATATATTTGGATTGGATTTCATTTTCATTATGATTATTGTTATCAATATCGTCTTCTTCAATCTCATCGTGATTAAATTCCGAGTCATCATTCAACCATTCATCAATATCATTATCATTATATATATCTGCGGATATTTCAACAAGGTCAATTCTTTTATTTGAGATACTAGGATGTAACATCGCAAGAGGTATATAATCATTTGAATCAAATTCTTCGTTATGAAGAATTTGGTTGAAACATTTTCTAAGAACACCTTTATCCACAATATTCTAAGCATTTGATGCTAAAAAAGCAAAAAAATCCACAAAATTTTCTGTTGAGCTGGATAAAAGAATAAACCTGAACAAAAAACTTTTACGATAATTCATTTTTAAAATTCGAATGACATTGTGGTTCATAGGTTGGATAAGAGCACTGCACTTTGCACTTTGGTGGCAAGAACATGACGCAAATGTCCTTATTTTTAACTGATAGGGATTGGCATGCGGCATTGTCTAACAGCAAAAGCGCTTTGGATGTTAAATTATTATCTTTTGAGTAGCTTTTTACTTATTTATAAATGATTTTTCAACCCAGTTTTTAAATAGAAGTTCAATCATCTAAGCTTTTTTTGGTGTTAGCATATTGCAGCGGTAGATTAACTTTTTTAAATGTGCGTTGATTATTATCTTTTCCTAGTGCAGTTTCATCGGCTTTGTAAAGTTGAATTTGCAATTTTCACGCGATTTTCATAGTTCTTCGCCAGATATTTTGATAAAATTTATTCTATATTGGGATCGAAAATTGCTGAGCCAACCTTTTCTAACCAAAAATTTAGCAATTGGCCCATAAATCTATTATGTTCAGAGATTTATGGACCAATTGCTGAATTTTTGGCTAGCAATGGTTGGCCTAACAATTTTCAAACCTGACATTTGGCTTTTTCTTTAATAATATACTAAGGAATTGGTGCATTTTGTTGTCGTCTTCTTACAAACCAATTGTACAAGCTTCCATCAGTTGTTACTCAGAAGATCGTACGGTCTTGCGTTCCCTAAGGCCAGTTTCTGTTTTAGCAATGTAACTTGCATAAATGAAACAAATTAAATGAGTTACTCTTTTGAAATAAATACACAGTCTTATCAATCTTCAATCCATTTAATTTGATGTCAGAAATTGTAGATTTTCCTACATTGTATTCTGTTGCCAGTTGTCAAAGTGATTTCCCTCCATTAAATTTTTTTAGAATTTCAATTTTCCGATCAACAATTAGGAATGTATGTTTTATCTCATTAATATTTTATGCACCTTACAAAGTTAAAAAGAAATTTTCACTTTTCCCGCAAAAGACTTGTGTGCAAGCATATAATAATAATGACTTTCTATTCGTGTACTATAGAAAGATAACACATCTCAAATCTCGTTGATTAAATATAGAACGGGGAATCCTCGTAGTTAACGATCAGACAGTAACTATTTCAATTAAATTTAAATGACCGGACTTTTGAGGTAAATAAAAATCGAAGTGTCCGGATTACAGAGTCTATAATAGGAAGCAATTAATTGTCCTCATCACCGCGTTGTCCGAATTATCGAGAATGTACTGTCTGTTACATTCAGCACAGTAGTAATAAGTATGTGGCACGTAACTGTATGAGAAGTTGTGTTTTTAAATCCATATTATTAAGGTAACAAGCTAAAAACATTTTTTTGGGGAGATGGCGTTGTACATTTCTCAGATCCACTGATGTGTGTGTCACAAAAGTTGTCATAATAAATGATAAACTTGAAACCGATTTGAGCATTTTTTAATCCAACCTTGTGTACGGTTTGCACAACGAAATTTAAAACCGCAGTGTTTAAACGTTCGCATTTGGCCAAAAACGATGGTTGGAATGTCTAATGCTGCCGGACTGGAGAAATGTGGTGGGTATCACCGCCCGAGACGCGACCAAGTGTATCGCGAATGGGCAATCAAAGTAAAGCAAAGTGAACACGGAATTGAAGACTGCGTAATCAAAGAGCAGACGATAGAGAGTCGCGCATGCGCAAACGTCGACGACTTTGATGAAGTCGAAGTTAAAGCCGACGCCACCGCAAAACACGACGACAAAAGACGAAAACGCTTCTGTAACCGGCGTCGTGGAAAACGTTCGCTTCTTGGCTTGTCTCAGTTTCCCTGAAAACATTTCTTTGAGCTCGGCTCGACTCAACTCTCTGTCTTCCGAACAGTCCGACTTTATTTCAATTTCAGTTTACTTCCGAATACACAGAAGAACGGACGCATTTTTAATTTGTCGTGTCTGCAAAAGTACAAGCAAATATTTATTGTTCTCTTTTTTTTTTGACGAAAATTCCCAAACTCAATACATTGACGGTGGTGTGTATGATGTTTATATTGGTGGTGGTTCTTTGCAACCTTGTGTAATAATGCAGTGGCGCGTGACGTAAATAGTTCAGTGTTGTCCCAACCCCCGAGTCTAATGCGCATACCCTGACGTGCGATAGAGATAGCAGTAGACATCCTTTTGTTTTGTTTAGCGTGCAGGATGCGCTTGAGTGCGCCGGCGCACCTGTTTTCACCTGTCTGTACGCGTGTATCGCAATGAAATGAAATTATTGAAATTTTTTTGTGGGAATTTCCTATGAATTGGTGTTTTTTTTTTTAGTTTTTTATTTTTGCTCATATCAAGTGGCGCGTAAAATGTTTTATGAATTTGTTTGCTACGAATATTTATTTGTTATAAAATAATATGATTTGGAAATTATTTAATTTAAATTGCTGTTTCGAGCAACTTCCGGAATAAATTACATGAACAAAATTACAGGTAATAGAATGCATATAAGATTTTCTTATGCAGTGTGTTGACTAAATATTGAAACATTTTCAAATCTCTAAAAAATTACAGTAAAAACTTCACTAAAAGTGATACAAATAACGAATCATGTCAAATTAATTAAAATTATACTCGTAGTGCTGAAGATTTAGAATACATTTCAACAAGTACTGGTTTAGAAAGTTTAATAGCATAATTTGGATCCTCATTCTAAAAACAAATTATGGTTGTTCAGAGTTGAATGTTTTCGTTGAGCTTCTCGAAACAACCTGTACTAATAACCATATGAGTTTTAATTGGAATAAAGTTTGTTTTTTCTTTGTTTGTTTTTAGTTTGCAAATAAAGACTACACACCAAACAAAAAAATTGTTCGTACAAAAACTTCACAATGAATGGCAGGTTTGAACAGGACTGACTCTTATAGCAGTGATGGCGCTTTTATTAAATATGCTTTGTCTGAAAACAAAATATCATTCAAAATATTTTATCTGAAGAAGGAAAAGAAGTTCATACTGTAAATAACAAAATTTCATGGATATATAGCTGAGTCTATAAAATTTTGCCTTTCAGTTAGACAGACTTACATAAATGTCTGGCTCAGTACATAAAGTTCGATTAGTGACCAAATTTTGACTTTATGCCAAATCCTGTGAAAGACCTGTGAATACATTAAAGACGCCCACCACATTTTTATCGACTACGAAGCAGCTTTCGAAAAGCCATCGAAATGTAAATGTTAAAACTAAGTACATAGTTGGGAACTATAAGAATGCGAAAAATCTAACTCGATTATCATCGAATATATTCAAGAGATTTATAAAAAATTTCAATAATAAAAGACCCTAGATTTCTTTTTTTTTGTTTGATAATATGCCTTTCTAAAGACATTTATTCAAAAACGGCTTTGATAACTCTTTCAAACAATTTTAAATTCTAAGTCACTTATAATTTCCATTTGCATAAACTCTCTAATAAACTGATTTAATAAAAATCAGTTATACTCGTTATATATAGATGAACATAAAAAGTCATTAATAATTACAAAGCTGCACAAAAAAAAGAGTCATGGCCGAGACAATTTTTTGGGCTGAATAATCCGAATCCAAAGTCAGAATTATCTGACAGGCTAAATTTGGAGATAAAACTAACAAACCTCAAAAACAAGAATTTAATTTTTTTCTTTTTAATTTCTTTCCTTTTTGTTTTGCACTGCTTGGTCATAAGCTAGGGAAACATTTGTGTTTGGCGGATAGGCATATATGGAATATCATATTGTGAAAATTACCTCCACGGCTTTTCTGACACTCACTTAATCCTCAAACTTTAATTTTTAACTTGATACTTATTACGTAGAAAAATATAATATATCAAAATGTTACCAATCTCTTCACGTATTCATTAACATTAATTTCTCGGGAAATCGGCAAAATATACTTTTTAAATATTATTTTGATTATTGATTTTTGTACAACGTCCAATTAGGATAAATATTAAAGGTATTTGACAAACACATCACACACTAAAATCATTTCTTTTGAGCAGCTGAACCGATTTTCATAGACTAGCTGGACTCATCTTAGTACCTAGAGACGCAATTTCCACTGACAGTGGCTATTTGTGACCCACTATATGTTGGACGGATATGATGTATTTTAACATTTTGTAAATGTATATTTCAAGGAGATTGATCTGACTTCTAAGAAAAACTTCTTTATTGCGCGTATAGTACAGTGCTCGTGCTTCAACCACACAGGTTGGTTTTTTTTTCCACCGTCCACAGAAATAATTTTTTTTTAAAAACTGTTACTGAAAATAATGTATAAAGATCACAAAACCACCATAAATGCAGAAACTATATAACGAATTTAAGTGAAAATTTTCTTAATATTATTATTTAGTATCTATCCCTACATAGAAGTATTATTTCCTTATAGCTTTTTATATCTGATCTTAACCAAACCAAAAATTTGAATTAAACTTATAAATAGTTGTATTCGTGATAGTCACTTTCTTTTGCGATTTGCGAATTCATTAAAAAGCAAATCAGATTTTTTAGATATCATTGAGTTTGTTGATACTTTCAGTAGAGACTTGTTTTGCTTTGTAGTAAGCATAACGGTTACATTATACTCTTGGGCAAGAAATAGTGTATAGCAAAAGTAATTGAAAATGGAAATTTTCCTGGTAGTAATTCTTAAATTCTTAACATCCTTAACATTATCCGCATTTATTTCGATAAAAAGTGGCATAATAATTCTAAAACTATATAGGGGTGGCTTATCGCCCCTCCGATTTTGAACCAAACTCAACATGTTTACTTCTCCTGCTCTTCTTTACATTTGTACCAAATTTCATCTCTGTAACTTGAATGAATGAAAAGATATAACAAATTTTGATTATCGCTTATATCTGGGGTGGGGTATCTTCCCGATTTTGACCAAACTTAACAGCTTGAATTCTCCTGATCCTCTTAACATGTATATCAAATTTCATCTCTTTTCCTTAAATGGATGCAAATGTATGACAAATTTTGTTTATCGCTTATATGGGGGTGTGGAGCGTTGCCCCCTCCGATTTTGACAAATTTAACAGGTTCACTTCTTCTGACCCTTTTAACATGTATACCAAATTTCATCTCTGTACAATAAATGGATGCAAAGATAGGACAAATTTTGTTTATCGCTTATATGGGGGGTGGGATATCGTCCCGTCCGATTTTCATCAAACTTAACTGGTTGACTTCTTCTGCTCCTCTAAACATGTATACCAAATTTCATATCTGTACCTTAAATGGGTGCAAAGGTATGACCAATTTTAATTATCGCTTATAATTGGGGTTGGGCATTGCCTTCTCCGATTTTGACCAAATTTACCAGGTTGACTTCCTCTGATCCTCTAAACATGCGTACCAAATTGCATCTCTGTAACTTCAATGGATGCAAAGATATGACAAATGTTGTTTATCGCTTATATGGGGGGTGGGGCATTGCCCCCTCCGATTTTGACCAATTTTAACAGGTTGACTTCTCCTGATCCTCATAACATGTTTATCAAATTTCATCTCTGTACCTTAAATGGATGCAAAGATATTACAAATTTTGATTATCGCTTATATGAATTTTAATTAAACTCTCCTGACCCTCTAAGCATGTATATCAAATTTCATCTCTTTACCTTAAATGGATGCAAAGATATAACAAATTTTGATCATCGCTTATATGGGGTTATGGGGCATTGCCCCCTCCGATTTTGACCAAATTTAACTGGTTGACTTCTCCTGATCCTCTTAACATGCGTACCAAATTGCATCTCTGTACCTTAAATGGATTCAAAGATATGACAAATCGCTTATATTGGGTGTGGGGTATCGCCCCTCGATTTTCACCAAACTTAACAGGTTCTTTTCTTCTGATCCTTTTAACATGTACATCAAATTTCATCTATGTACCTTAAATGGATGCAAAGATATTACAAATTTTAATTATCGCTTATATGGGGCGTGGGGTATCGTCCCGTCCGATTTTGACCAAACTTTACAGGTTGACTTCTCCTGATCCTCTTAACATGTATATCGAATTTTATCTCTGTACCTTAAATGGATGCAAAGATATTATAAATTTTGATTATCGCTTATATGAATTTTAACCAAACTCTCCTGACCCTCTAAACATGTATATAAAATTTCATCTCTTTACCTTAAATGGATGCAAATTACACATTATACAAATTTTGATTATCGCTTAGATGGGGGTGTGGGGCATTGCCCCCTCCGATTTTGAATAAATTTAACAGGTTGACTTCCTCTGATCCTCTAAACATGCGTACCAAATTGCATCTCTGTAACTTCAATGGATGCAAAGATATGACAAATGTTGTTTATCGCTTATATGGGGGGTGGGGCATTGCCCCCTCCGATTTTGACCAAATTTAACAGGTTGACTTCTCCTGATCCTCTTAACATGTATATCAAATTTCATCTCTTTTCCTTAAATGGATGCAAATGTATGACAAATTTTGTTTATCGCTTATATGGGGGTGTGGAGCATTGCCCCCTCCGATTTTGACCAAATTTAACAGGTTCACTTCTTCTAACCCTTTTCACATGTATACCAAATTTCATCTCTGTACCTTAAATGAATACAAATAAATGACAAATTTTGATTATCGTTTATATGAGGGTGTGGGGTATCTTCCCTCCGATTTTGACCAAATTTAACAGGTTGACTTGTCCTGATCCTCTTAACATGCGTACCAAATTGCATCTCTGTACCTTAAATGAATGCAAATATATGACACATTTTGATTATCGCTTATATGGGTTTTGGGGTATCACCCTCTCCGATTTTGTCCAAACTCAACAGGTTGACTTCTCTTGATCTTACAGGGCCTCGTGTAGTCGGTCTGATATTTCCCTAATTAAAAATTAATTTCAAGGAAAAAGTTTCCTAATATTTTAGGTAAAAAAATTTTTAATTTAGGTCATAAAATTCATTTTTAGGCAAAAATTTACCTTAAATTCCTGTTTTAGGTAAAAAAAATTTTTTTAGGTAATGATTCCTAAATTTTAGGAAATTTTTTTTTTTGAGTGTACTGTTTAAGCATTATAAACTTAATCTATATATTTAATCAATAATTTTTTTGAGTGTATGTAGATTTAGCTTATAACGTTTATATATACACTTTTAGTCTCTTTCTATGTCTTGTCTGTTTTATGTCTCTTTCGTATAAACGAAAGGATCTCCCCGACTGTAGATAAGAAGGGTGAAGAGAAATATAGTTACCTATATATTTAATTTTATTACGATTTTTCATACAAATTGGAAACACCAAATCTACTCATCCAACCTCTGCGCTCTAGCAAAAATAGGCAGATCTAAGGATCTTGTATAGTAATTTGTTACGTGTCCGGCGAAATTAATGTCGCATTTATATTTCGTTTATTTTAAGAATATTCTGTGGTCATTTCCCTTCTGTTCTAACCCGTGCTCCGCTTTCTCTTATAATATTCTTTTAGCAATTAGTACATTACAGGGTGTTCAAAGTTGTTATTATGCACTATTGGTATATAATATAAATTAAATGAACTTAAATGTAGCAAACGTGGCAAGACAATTCAAAAGTTGAGAAGATTCACAGATTAATGGTTATATGTTACATAAACTGTTGTAGAGTAAAACATTAGTAAAGTTTAAATGCGGTGTTCTTTTCGGAGTCTTAGCAGCGCATCTATTAGTAACTTCAATCACTACTTATGCCGGCAAGCAACGCTTTCCAGTGGTTGCACGCTCCGTCGGTCACTGCCACGCGGTTATCTTATAGCCGCTCGCAAAATAATAAAATAGAAAAAAATACTGCAGCGGATAGCAACTGCGTCTATACCGCTCAGTCAAGCGCTATTGTCAGCGGCACAGCACCCCTCTCGGCTCTGTATGTCAGGATTACTTAAATTGCTTTATGTTAAAAACCTTTGACCGCGGGTTGGCACGAGGTATGTTTCCTTGTTGCCGTTACTGTCTTTAGTGCTCCTACAACCCACGCTGGCTTTCGCTGGATGCTGTGGAATGAAAATTTTACTGCACTTCTGCCAATACATATTTTCTGCAATCATGCACATTGCGCACTGGTATCGTATATAAATTTTCACTTATAATGTGCAGCTAACAGTTTCGTGAATTTTACTGCTTTGTATGATGCCAGAAATATATTTTTATTTGCGGATTTTTTTCTTCTTAATTTTTTTTTGCGCACCATGTGCGACCCACGCCATTAATCGTTACACTCCACCGAGTCCATTTCCGATCCGTTCGCTGCCATTTTTTTGAGTAACCAGTAATCATTTTTTAACACTACTACCCTAACTAGATTCCCAAAACAAGGTTCGCTGCGCACGTAACAACCACCTTCAATTCAAACAAATCAATCGTCATGAAATGCACATCAAGTCATCAAACTGCCACTACCAAAGTAGCGCTTTGAAAAAATCAAAGGCGGTTGGTTACATCCTTCCAATTATCGTTAAATCCGTCAGCGCCATCCAAATTACATTTTTTCTTCTCACAAAAACCGAACTAAACGCAAAATAAATAATGAATAAATTACTTGTTTACAATATGTGCGCAAATTTGTTTGTAAATTTCTCAGTAAGCTTCCACATGAAGTTGAAGCAAACGAAATGCTTTTTTTCATTTTGCGTTTTGAAATATTCGGCCCGACCCTTAAGTCTCTAATTATTTCAAGATCACAATTAAAATTGTAGAGTAATTGTTTAAACGCATTGACTTGTGCTATAGCTATGAAACTATACTAATAAGCATGTCTTAGATTTTGGGCAAGCCCCCATACAAACCCACAGCCCACTGATAGATGGGTGCTTATAGAAAAAAACTTCTTTGTTTAAGTCAATTTCAACTTAAAAGTCGAATTGGTGCCTTCTAATAGTCGGCTACTTCTCACACATGCACTTTGGTTTCTGGCTTTTAATTTATGAACACTTTTTTATTAAGAAATGTCATCTAATTATATATGTACATATATTTATATATATTTTTTATTTTGATTTCAGTTTGATTAACCGTTGAATCAACAGTGTTGCAAAATCGTTTACGGATTAGGAAAATCAAAAGCGCGCCTCAGAAAGAAAGTAGGAAAGAAGGGAATGTTTGAGAAAGAGAAAGAATGTTTATTTTGGACATGTTGAAATTTGCTTTGAATAATCAACAGCAACAGAGACAGCAATTTATATCAGAGACACAGCAACTACATACGCTGCATGAACCACGCGGAAATTTGAAAATCAAACAAATTATAGCGGAAGCACCCACAAACAAGACAACGACAACAACAACCGAATTATGTAATATGAAAACAACAGCAACATTAACATTGTCAACGTCCCCGTCTGCCGCCAATAAAGATGTGACTAAAACAGAAAACATAACAACAACACCAACAGTGTCGCCGTCGTTGTACATAGCCAAAGGTATTAACGGAATTCTAGGTTTAAAAGGCAACTGTGGCACCGACGGTAGCAGCAACAACAATAACAACGTCAACAGTGTAACTGATAGCGTCGCTGTTGCTGACAATGAAAACGCATTGATATGCGTTGCACGTACAAAGTTTAATGAATGCAAAATGCTGCAAAGCGGCGTCGACATTGATGCAACGAGAACAATAGAAGACCCACCAGAACAACAGCGGCAGCAGCAGCAACGTAGAGCTGAGGTGAACTACGATAATGAAGTAGTAGAGAAAGAAGTAAAAGCAAACGATGAACTACAATTCAAAGCGAGTTGCGCGGGCGATGCAGTGGTTAACGGCACAATGTGTGTTATTAGCGATGGCGATAACAACGACGATACCACTGATAGTGTTGTAAAATACACATTGTGCCATGTTATGGCGGACGAGCAGCAGTGCTGCAATTTGGCAACAGTGAAGCAGATTATGAATGTTGATAGTAATACAGTAAAAGCAGCTGGTTTAGGCTTAGTGCCAGCAACAATAACAACGCATATACATACAAACACAACAGCAGGAACAAACAGGCTTCTTGCAACGTCTGTCGCTGCCATTCCGGCTGAACTTGAAGCTCGATATGCTAAAAAGCTTACTGATTCGTGCTTGATGAGCGAGCCAAGAATCAGCGAGACTTCTCTCTGCAACAGCGATTGGCGTTCTGCCACCCCGACAAATGGCGACAATGTCGTGCATTCCATTGCAGCGCATGCGTCAACCGAAACAGTTGAACAACGACAGGAAGCGTTGCGGTGCATTGAAGCGCGCCAACGAGCACTAGTCGAGCGTACAATAAAACGTTCGAAACAAGGCGGTAGCAATGGGAGCGACGACGACGATGCTGCGCTAGCTTATGGGAGCGTAGTGTCAGCAACAAGAACATTGACTGCGTGTATTTCCGCTCGCACGCTCACGCTGAATGACGCTGAAAATGTGACTGAAAGCACGCTCAAAAATGGGAGCAGCGCAAGCGCAGTTTGTAATGACGAGTACGAATATGATTCAAAACGAGAGCAACAACCACCCAAAGCACACTCAACGATTTTGTCCTTAACAAACGACAGTGCCGTAACTGTCGTACCTGACAACGACGACATCCACGACTTTGACGAGCGAGCTTTTCCAACAAACTGTAATCGACGTTGCTGGCTATCAAACGCAGACGAGAACGTATGCTTCGTCGAAGCGACGGTGCCATCAGCAGCAGTAGCAAAAGCCACTGAGGCAAAGTTCCAGAGTTCTAGCCATAGCCAGAAATCGACGGGAGCTGGAATTTTTAATTTGTTTAAACATAACTCCAAGCAGTATTGTAGCAGTTTTTTTAATGCCTTGGACACAACACAACAAATCTATAATAACGGTAAAAAAGTAAACCCAAAAAGCAAAGAAACGAGTGTATTGAATAATCAACAAAACGGACAAGCGATAAAAGACTTGAACAACCAGGAGGAGCTTAAGGAAAAATGTGAGCAGTCAGCAGACATTGTGAAAAAACTTGTGCCACAAATCCAAACAGCATACAAAGCAGAATCCGAGAACCGACAAAGAGTGTATGCAAAAGAAGCAAGTGTAAAAGAAAACGAAGAAGAGGAGAATGAAGTTGTAAAAAGAGTAGAAGTAAAAGAAGAAAAAGTGTCGAATTTTTTGCCTACAAATAGTTGGTGCTATTTATATAATTCTAGTGATTTTTTAATTGAAACGCCTAGTATTGATAACGTCAGTGTTGTTAAACGTGTGCAGAGTGAATATTCTGCAAAATCTTATGATTATAGAAAACTACAAACAACAAGAACAGCAGTAAGTCCAAAAACACCCCCTACATCAATAACAGCAACAACAACAGACTTTGCTCCACCACCGCCGCCTTTACCAACAATAGCGCCACCACCACCACCGACTCCACCTACGCCTCCTACTGCTACATTGCCGTTGCTGCCTCCTACGCCATTGTCATTGCCATGCTCTGCGACGATAGCAGCGGCATTACATGTACATAGACGACGCCAAACGCAGCAGCATCAGCGCGAGGATTACGTCGAGAAGGACAAAGACGGCGAGGACGAGGACGTTAAGCAAAAGGCAGATATAAAGCAAACAAATACAACGGTTCAGCACATTGCAGCAATTGAACATTTTTTAGTTTGTACAAACAACAACAGCAACTCTTCAACGAAGCAACAACAATCACAACGAAATATTGCAGATGACTTGTGTACACTTGCCAAAAAATATAAAATTGGCCAGAAGCAAGAATTAACAATAGAGGAAAAATTTGCAAATCACAACGAATTAGTGCATAAAGAAAACGACGCTAAAGATTTTTCGTATTGGCAACAAAAGCATCAAGAGGCGAAAGCATCGGCAGAGTCAGTAAATTGCTGTGAAGTCGAAGTGTTAGTAAAGCCACAAATAACTGAAAGTGGTACTGGTGGCGACGATTATAATAGTAACACCGCCTACACAGAGGCAGCTAAAAATATTCAAGAGCAATCAACAGCAGAATTAAAGGTTAGTGAGCACGTAACAAAACGTAGACAAGAAGCAGAGAAACAGGAGAATAGTCAACAGAAGGAGGACGAAGAGCCTACGAAAGAAGAAGCGTGGACAGTCGACACTGGACAAAAAAATCGCTTAATTAAGTGCGAACAGCAGGAGTACATAAAAGAATTAGTGCTACTGAAGAGCAATACACAAAAGAAGCATCCAAAGCATGAGTGGGAGGAACATAAAAATTTCTATTTCGCACCGCACGCACAGCAGGCAACGGCACTATTAGAACAGGTGACAGTGTCCAACCGTGCAGCTAGTTTATCGACACAGCAGGTGCCCCTAGTGTCAAAGGATTATAGCTCACCTAAATTATTACTTGAATCAGATGCAAAATTACAATCTGAACAGCTCAAACTCCATCACTATAACATTCAGACAACGTTTTCCAACACTTCCATAAAATGTGGCAGTGAGCAAAATATTAGTGCTGCACTCCATTACGAATCCGAACTCCATGTTCCCAGCGATAGTCAGCCAACAACAATTGTTGCTGCTGCTCTAAATCTAACGCATAGCAACAATTTGCCTTATGGTACCGACGGGAGCGATATCGATGACGACGATGGTGAACAGACGCAGCCAATCAATGGTGAAGAATTTGAGGCCAGTCAACGTTTAAAGCGCTTGCAATATAATTTTCAGGGACGACAGCAACAGCATAACGGTAAAACTAGCGAAACTACTGCAAAGGAATCCTTGACAACAACAACAACAACAACAACAACAAATGAAAAAGCAGAAACAAAGGAATTTGAGCAAATAGCAGTGCCATCACATTTGTTGGTGGTGGTTAAGGACAATAAAATAGTTGAAGTTGAAGGCGTACAAAAAGAGCTAAAAGCTGAAGTGCAACAACTAAGGTCAACAGAAAGAGAACTAGAAGAAGAAGAACAACAACAAAAGCAGAAAGTCTCAAGTGCAATTCAATTAACTGTAAACTGTTCACTAGAAAACGACAACGGCGACGAAAAAGAAAAGGACAAAGTGAACTTTGAGGCAAAAATTGATAAAAAATTTCTACTATCTGAAGTAGAAAATTGTAGACAAACAGCTGAAATCGAAACAAAGACAACTACGGCACTGAATACATTGCCACCCTCGCCGCCCACATTGGGAATAACAACAAAAACAACAACAGAAGAGTCGCTACCAACAGAAAAGAGAACGATAACACCAATACATGTCTCAGCGAAATACCTGCGCCTGAGCAATGTAAAGGAAGCAGAGAGGGCCCAAAGAACAGCTGAATGTAAACGAATTGAAGAAAAAGGGGCGCAAACTGACAGAGAGAAAATCTCAAACATCGAAAACGTTAACCGTAAAGAGAAGAGCGCATCGGAAGTTCGTAAAAGTGAGCGAAACACCACAGTGACTGAATTATTGAATGAAGATAGAAACTTCGTAACTTCGAATTGTAAAACATCAAATGATAACAACGATAACAATGAACAGCTCATTGCCGCGTTAACCAGCACTACGGAGAACAATGCGAACGAAAAAGAAGTGCTCAATAAAACGAAAAACAGTTCCGACAACAAGGAGTCTACAGTTTCCAAAACTAGATTAAGAAGCGCATTTGTTGCACCCGAAAATCGTCGTGTCTTATCTTCAGAAGATAACGACGAAGAATTTTATTCGGTATTTTACAACACTTTACCGCAGACATTTGGATTAAATACGCATACAAACGCACCACTTATCAGCGAGTTTGATGTGCGTGATTTGAGTGTATATCTCAATAGTCACGATACTATAACACGACACTCTGTAGCTACGAATAATTTTGATACAAATCACAATCTAGTGCACGTTTATCAACACTACATTGGTCCAAAATCAGTGTTAGTACCGTTGCCAGTGCATCGGATCAACAACGATCAACATCAAACAATTCCATTTCAGTGCTACGACGAGCTTTTGCCCGAGTTTATTGCTAACGAACCGCAAGAGGAAGACGAAGGAGAGGAAACGGAACACGATCACGAAACAGAAACCGCTCAAGTATTGGGAACAGAGGACTACCTAGAAGAATTATCTGCCTCGTCAACAGCTTCTTCGGCGTGCCATTGTGATAATTGCCTCAACGTCGACGATTCTGTCGAATATAACGACAACGAAGCTATTACCATTACTACTGACATAACGAATTTCCCTGACTTAATAACGGCGAGCAAAATGCGTGAGGTAAATGGTCAATTGCGTGGTCTACTCAAAAAACCGAATCGTCCTCCACCGGCGCGTAAAAATCGCGTTGTCTTTGATGAAACACGCAATGAGTTCTTCGAGGCGGACTACATCATATTAATAAGAGAGGATTGCGCCTATGATGAGGAGGACGAGGAGCCATGCACCTGTGGTGAGCACGAGTTGGTGCGCCTATGTTGCGAGGAAGGATGCCAATGTAACTATGCGGTCGGAGCAGGCGAAGATGGACGCACGCCGCAGGTGAGTGTAAACTGATAAAAACGTCTTATATAAATACTGCAATTCTTATACATTTGTGCCAAAATTTATTGTCCGACAGCCATTCCATTTTGATCAATATTCTAAAGGATACACTTTTCAGATGTTTACATTCTCCACCTCAAGGAATACGGGAATAATGAGGATATGAGAACATATCTAACATACAATGTATCCGGAGGCGAGCTAGACAAATATATATATTCCGGGTCAGCATCGGTAGATGAGTCGATATAGTCATGCAAATCCGTCTATCATATGAGTGTGTAAACAAAAATATCTTAGTAACTATTAGAGCTAGAGGTTTTAAACTTGTATAATTAGTTTCCCCGTATCAAGTTTAAGAAAATGTTCAGGATTTAATTCAACTTTTTCGCCGATATAAAGTATTTAAGGCTTTGTATATAGAAATAGAATAAGTAGACTCACTATGGCGATAGCAGCAATACAAACCCACTACCATTGGATTATTTATAAAAGTACTTTTCTCTAAAGATCTATATCAGGAGGGAATGGTCAAGCTCACGTGCAAGCTATAATTATGGATATTAGCTAAAGAGGGAATAGGAGATATTAAGTGTCCAAGACTCATTCTTGTACAGTAGTTAATTTCTAAAAATCTGAATATCAAAAGTTCTCGGTTTTTATACGGAAACATGTCTGTAACGAACGACTTTTGATGCTGACCAATAATATATATTCCTTATAGGGTCTGTCACGCCTCCTTCTGTCTGTTGCATAAAATTGCACAATCTTAGTTTACCCTTTTACCGTATGGGTATAGGATATAAAAATGGGAAATCAATTAAAAATTACCTCAATTTATTGATTTAAAGGTTACGACATCGGTTCAAATCTAGTTACTGTTCTGCCACGATCATACAAAAAGTAATTTTCCGAAAGTTTTATGGGCTGCTTAATTAGTGCATCGTATTCTTATGTTGTATAGTAATTGCTAAAAATTGATTTAGTTGTTACGTCCTAACTAGACCTAGGGGAATGTTATCGATATAACATAAAATTTTATGTTGTTCTTTAAACTGATGCACCAAACGTGAAACCCAACCGATTACTAAGCTTTTAACCTAGCTTATTAATCGGTTTAGCTTCAAGAAGGGTGCATCAGTTCAGTCAAAAGCATCAGCTTTGGAATTCCGACATCGGACTCCGGCTCAGTTATATAAAATATCAGTTCCAAGTTTATATGCATGTATCCCTAATCGTAAAAGCAAAGTATTATCAAATCAACTTGAGTTTCAAACTTTCCAATATAGTTTAAGAATTATTTGGTTTGAATTACAATGGCCTATAAATGGGCCACAGGTATTTGCCTTGAATGCACCCGACTCTGCTCAAACTATTCTGGTATGATAAATCAATATGAAGTACATTTAGAATTCATAGATTTAAATCAACTAAGTTGTGCATAATTTCACTAAAGTTTTAAAGTGATCTTCATATTGAATATTAGCGCTAACGAATCTGCAATATTCAAAATTTGTATGCGCTGCATAAAAGTATTTGTAGAAAATATGAATAACGAAGGTGAATTTGGAGAAATCATATTCGCGATCAGCACGACAAATCGAGTCGGTTTAGCTGTATTCGTCAGTCTATGTTAGAGAAAATCTCTGACTTAGAAAAGATTTGATGCAACCTCATTCACAGCATGCCTTAACAGTAAGGCAGTCAATATCTTTAAATCTCATAACTCTCAAACTTACCACTGTGGTTGAAAAAAACATATTTTTATGCACTTGTATTGAAAAATTGCAAAATTGAGGGCAATTCAAGGTCTACTATGAAAAAGTGTGGTGTGTGTAGAGTATAATATACTCGAGGACCTCGACTGTAGCTCTTACTTATTTAAAATTTTTCTCTCAATTCCATTCTATGTCAAATTATTCAATTATACTTGCATTAAAGCTAATTCCATGCTCGTTTACCAACACTAAACGCACACACATAAAGACAAACTTTTCACTCGACATGTACACACATGCATTGCATTATGAAACTTCTACATAAACTCGTACATCGCGATAAGAAAATTCGCCTCTTATAGTCCTTCAAGGCATTTTCATAAAACAATAATTCATACACACACACATAGAAACAATCATGTAAACGCTAGCAACATATTAACTGCATACTTATAGAATACTCGTGTATAACAGTGATGCACAGTGGTGCCAAATCACAAAAAAAAATTAAAAAAAATTGCCAATATAATTTTTTAAATCAGGGTTAATAAAGACCTCTTATCGGAATTTGGAGTATCGCAGAATGATCAGCGTTTTTCGATTTATATAAATATTTCTAAGACTTCGCTGAGATGTAGGAACTTAATTTGTACTTTACTTTTCCCTCTTTAGGATGGAATTTCCAAAAGCTTATCTCCAGAGAGGACTTGCATTAGAAACAAAAACTACTCTCCTTTTTAGGCCCTGTACCGAAGGTACAAGAGCCTATTGGTTTTGTGCAAATGTATGTAGCAGGTAGAAATAATGGTCGGAGACCCCACAAAGTTACCCCCATTATGGTCAGGAGTGATAGAGGAGTCGATATAGCCATGTCCGTCTGTCCGTCCGTATGAACGAAAGGATCTCGGAAACGGTAATAGATAGAGACTTCGTGTTTTTGCCCGGCTATTTTCTATATTGTCGTCCAACAATTAAGTTTTAAGCCCCTCGGAATGAGGTGACCAGCCCAGGGCAGCCTCTGGAATTGTCTGCCCTGAACTGTATCAACATCATCAAATAGCTCATAGGGTTCATATGGGACCTAAACGCCGACTCTAATAGGTCCAAAAATCCTGCAGAGATTCTTTCTCTCAAACACTTCCAATACCGTCTCGTCTAACTCAATCAAGGTCCACGCCTCTGCGCCATACAGTAAGACCGCGAGTATCAGCGTCTTATAGATTGGCAGCGACAAAGTAGTGGTCCGAGTCAATATTGGGCCCACGTAACGTTCGCACGTCCAACACGCTCGATGCGTGGCTTCCGTCAATCAAAATATGATCAATTTGGTTGCGTGTAATTTGATCTGGATTTAGCCACGTAGCCTTGCGGATGTTGAGGTGTTGAAAGCTGATGCTGCTTACTACCATGTTCAGACCTGTGCCGAAATCGATTTGCCTCTCTCCATTATTAGAGGTAGTGTCGCGAAGGCTAAATTTCCCGAGGGTTGAGCCGAATATTCCTTCGCAATTTTAGCGTTGAAAACGCTAAGCATGATTTTCACATCGTGATTTTAACAGTAGATGTCACAGGACGCTTTTTTAGAGCAGCCCTGCCCTATCCATCGTATTTCCTGGATTACAGAGACGCCATCCCTATTGAGGTTGCGAATATTCCAGATGCATATCCGAAAATTGTGGTCTTTATATCGTTTGCGGGGGTCGTCATCATAGAGTTCCATCCAAGGTTTCCTTGGGGTGACTTTTTTTACGGTAACGGGTCGCAAGCCCTACGCACCAACCCTTAATCAAAAACGGTGTTTGTCGCCTTCTCACAAACAGCTCACCTGCAAACGGCTGTGCAAAGGGTATCCAGAGATATGTGTCCTAGCGAACGCTGTGAGCTGCTTGGGACGTTTGCACAAGAATCATTGCTGGCCATTCCTAAATGAAAAAACTTTTTTCACAAAGTGAACTTCTGCAAACTTAACTTGAATTGCACGTTGGTGGTTTATACGATCTATGCGTGCTACGTTCACTATCATAAGAGTTGGCCCGTGAAGTGATCATGAAGTGATATAGGATATATAGCATTTATGAACATGTGTTAAAAGTATTAAAGCTTTGGTTGTAGTAAAGTTAACGTTTAGTTGTAGGAAAGTTACCGTTGTCTCTTCTCTTTTCTCTTTTTTTTTTTGTTTCGAGACCACTGTGCAACATCGGCGACAACGCTGCTTATCCCTGAACTGAACTGCAGATTCCAGTGTTTTTCTTCTGTACGTCTTCTTCTTCTATGCACGGCAGATAAAGGACAATTGCGTGTAGAAATATAGTAAGAAGAAGATGCAACTATATAAAAATGAAATAGACGTTGGAAGATGCACTGGCAGAAAAGCAATGTAAAAATCCATTTTACAACAGCTGAAAAGTTTTTAAGTGATTCTCACACAATACTCAAAGCGGAGTGTAAAGCGTACATAGTCGGCAGGCACATTTATATATATAGACACATACATACATAGATAGTATATAGGTCTAAACATATAGTACATACATCAGTATATATGAGTTATGATTGCATAAGCACATTTTTAAGCGCATAAATCGTGCGGTTGCAATTGCAACCGTTTAACCAACAAATGGCAAAGAGAATGTCGGGTGTGAAACAAACATAAAATTAACTTATGCCAATAAAGTACACGCACAAAAATCCTAATTTAAAAAGAAAGTCTTTACATATATACAAGCTGAAATGCTGCAGGGGAGTTGTGTGAATGTTGGGCACTGTGTTGTGTAGAATGCAAAACATATGAAACCGGTTCCTATACTATTAAAAAAATAAAAAAATCTCGCAACATAAAATAGCCAAACGAACGTTATCATCCCTACTCAGAATAATATAATATGTCATATACACTAAAAAAAGTAGCAAAATCAAAAAATAAAACTCATACCCGACCTTTCCCAAATCTCCAATATGCTAACATCTCCCTTATACATTTCGCTTTACTGATTACCTGTATTAACGATGAGATCTCTAAAATTATATAGAAAAAAGGAAGATAGGCAAATATCGATATTAAAAGTACCTACTCCATTTTAAAATGTACTTGGCAACACAAACATTTGTTGACTTTCTGTACTTTTTTGTTTTGTCTCTTTGTAAAACTCTAAATTTGTTGTATATTACGGCAATCCTTAATATATATATATCTCATTAAACCCTTACAGCAACTTGTTCTATACGAACCAATACCTGATCTATTACATAAAATTTGAAATGACTGCTACTATCACTTCAAAGCATATTGCACCTTCCATACAGCCAGATGTAGTTCCCGAGCTAAAGACTTGAAAATAAATCATCATAAAATTACTAACAAAGGGTTAGGTTACATCAAACCGTTATAAATTATATTGTATTCAAGTTATGGTTCCTTTTTAGTTGTTTGTTTATACCGTTGCAAAGCAGGCATTTTCAACTGCAACATTTGGACATAAAACAGAATATTTTTTTATAGTCTCTAAGAAATGGCGGACCATTTTTCAAACTTGTAAAATACTGAGCTATTTTGATTTTTGTGTGCATGGGCACCTTCGTAATTTCATTGAAAATTAAATAAAATTACCAACATTATAGTTAATGTATTCTTTATTTAATGGTCTAAAAAAATAGTTCAACATCTGAAGATTCCTTGACAAGTGACTGACGAGGACGATTATTTGGTGTCCAAAATATATAAAACGGACTATTAAATGATTTCATAGTTATTTTCTGGTTTCGGGCAGTTTAACACTATGCCATCTTACTCAAGATGGCATCGCGGTGTTTGAGTTCACTATTATGTCACCAACAACAGGTTGATGGAGCGTCTATCTCTATCTATATCTCTCTCTCAAACAGTTTAATGTTTTGTATTTGAATCCAAGGTCACAATCAGCAAATTTTTTCTTAAAGTTATGTTTTCGATCGCATTCTAGCCAATTTTTTTAAATGTATTTATTTAATATTTATTCTTAAATCATCCATAATACACGTAAATCATAACACTTTTCCAAAAATTATTTAAATCAAATCATTTTCAAAATGTAAGATTTAATTTTGCTTACCTACTTTATTAAGATAGATTGCCTACATTATATACACACGCAGCTAAGTGTACATTAACGCTGCCATTGTCGCCCATAAGTTAAATTCAAACTTGACTTGCTTGAAGAATGTGTTTGCACGGTATCCATTAGCACAATCCTTGCGTCGCTTGTTCTTATCTCCTGGTGTCAGTGTTGTTCTCATCGGCAAAATGTTGCTGTTGCAGCAAAAAAAAAAAAACACTTAGCAGAAGATATATTAGAACTTTGCAGTCAAGTATACTCGCCTATAAAATATCCTGCACTCACTCTAAAATAGAGGAATCTGTCAAAGTTTGATGAATCTATATCTTATAGACTCCGAGAACATGGCGTTCATACAGCCAAGCTGATATACAAATGCATGAGCCTAGCCTATATCGACTCCATAAACTTTGCCAGCTAAATGCATACGCAAGCACGGACATAATATTACCTGCTACCGTATGGGTACAGGATATAAAAGTCATGCAGCGGTGCTGTTTTCGGTCGTTTAACAACCGCAATCACCAATTGTAACATCATCGTCAACAACATGACGTATGAGTAACATAATCAATAGGCAGACGTGTTCGTTATGTATACGTACAGAGTGGGCTATTAACACTTTGTGGCACACTTTGAGCTTTAAGCACTTACATTGGAGCGAGCAATTCAGCAAATGCAGTCATGTGAGTGCATGAGAGAGATAGAAAGCGAGATGTATTTTGAGTGTTTTTTTGAGTGTAGTTGTCAATGCTAGTTAATGTTAAATTAGCGCTTGTTATTTTCGAACAAGTTGTTCTCATACATTGAAGTAGATTCTGGTAGGTACATAATTAAATCGCTCACTACGAACTAGATTTAATTAATTAGAAACATATGGACTTTTTAATACACTTCCTTGTAAAGCTATATAGTTATGTATGTATAGTGTACACTTATTTAACATGTTAGATCGTTTAAACGGAAAACCATATAAAACAATTTAAATATATTTTCTATAAATCAGCTTATTAAACGTCAGATAGAATATGTTTTTTAATACCTTGTACCTATAAGATAAAGTGGTATATTAAATTTTGTGCAAATGTATGAAGGCAAGGCAAATCACATAAAGTATATATGTTCTTGATCAGAATCAAATGTCAAGTCGATATAGACATGTTCGTCTGGTTGTCCGTATGAACAATAAAAATTTGCAGACTTTTTTTAAATGATAAGTTTGGTTTATAATATACTAATTCCAATAAAATTTTCCACTCGGATCCAGATAAAAATTAATTCTGCATACACTTTTTTAATGCTATTTTTCTATTTAATAATTTTTGATAAATTAAAAATTGTGTTCCTATATTGGTACTATCGTAAAAAAGCATTGTGCACTATTCTATATCATCTAAGAGATACAAAATTTTCTAACTATGTCTGTCTTACAAACTAGACCTTAATTTGTTTCTAAATATCGTTTTTATTGTTGATAATTTTCTAACTATGTAGAAGCAAGCACAGCTTTGAAAACTACCTTTTGCAGTTTTATTTCCAATTTTTATAAAATATACCGACTCAATAGCCTATTTGGTTTGGAAATCATGTTCCCACTTACAAAGTACCGTGCTAAACGAGGGATAGTTGTGTTTAGGCCCTGTACCGAAGGTACAAGAGCCTATTGGTTTTGTGCAAATGTATGTAACAGATAGAAATAATGGTCGGAGACCCCCCAAAGTTATCCCCATTATGGTCAGGAGTGATACAGGAGTCGATATAGCCATGTCCGTCTGTCCGTCCGTCCGTCCGTATGAACGAAAGGATCTCGGAAACGGTAATAGATAGAGACTTCGTGTTTTTTGCATTCGACTAGGACTGCTCCGGAATTTTACAAGTTTATTTTAAAATTTTGCCCCTCCCCCCTTCCCCAAAAAATAACCCCCAAGGCTAAAAATTTCTTCGGCACAAAAAAAATTGAGTACACCAGTATGAAGATAACGCCTCTCTTAGCCAAAATCCAAAAAGTTCATCAAAATCGGATAATAAATGACGATTTTATAAGCAATTGAATTTGAACGACCCCCCTTTTCTTTTCATTCATATTTGCGAAGTGAGAAGTGGTCATGCGTTTGGTCATAAGCTCGGGAAACATTTAATGTGTTTGTTAGGCGACCTGAACTGGTACAGGGCCTCTTACAGTCGGTTACGCCCGACTGTAATTTCCTTACTTGTTTAAGTTTGTGCACTTACAAATTAAAAATATATTGATAAAAATACCGTCAGTCGTAAATGACAACAAAATATTTCTTTGACATTGTGCATGAATATATTGCCAACTACACATCTAAAAGATGCAAAAACATTATTATATATACTCGTTTATATATATAATATATGTATATATATTTACTAGCTGTACCCGGCACGCTTTGCTGTGCCCAGTAAAAATTATTTTCAACACACAATATATTCTCCTCCTACTCGACTCCAAGCACTTCTCTACTTCTTTCAGCAATATTTAAAACCGAAAAATCAAATAACTTTTTTTATCTTTTAAACTATGAAACTTTATTCTCTTGTCTTAACTTGTTTACTTCATCCGATCCCATTAACATGTATACCAAATTTCATCCATGTACTTCAAATAGATGCAAAGATATGTTGAATTTTTTTGTATCGCTTGTATAGGGGTGGGTATAGCCCCCTCCGATATTGACCAAACGTAACACGATTAGTTTTCCCGATCCCATTAACATGTGTAGTAAATTTAGTCCCCGTACTTCAAATGGATGCAAAGATATGCTAAATTTTGTTTATCGTTTGTATGGGGGGTGGGGCATAGCCACCTCCGATTTTGACCAAACATAACACGATTACTTTTCCCGATCCCACTAACATGTGTAATAAATTTCGTCCATGTACCTCAGATGGATGCAAAGATATGTTGAATTTTGTTTATCGCTTGTATGGGTGGTGGGGCATAGCCCCCTCCGATTTTGACCAAGCTTAACACGATTACTTTTCCCGATCCCATTAAGATGTGTATTAAATTTAGTCCCCGTACCTCAGATGGATGCAAAGATATGATGAATTTTGTTTATCGTTTGTATGGGGGTGGGGCATAGCCACCTCCGATTTGGACCAAACATAGCACGATTACTTTTCCCGATCCCATTAACATGTGTAATAAATATCGTCCCCGTACCTCAGATGGATGCAAAGATATGTTGCATTTTGTTTATCGCTTGTATGGGGGGTGGGGCATAGCCCCCGTCCGATTTTGACCAAATATAGCCTACAGCATTCCTCGATAAATGTACTATCCAACACTGAAATAATTTTTCAAATCGGCAAATTTTTTTTTTTTTTTAATTGCTACTCAAATTTTTGCACTTATTATATAACAAAATTTTTCCGTTTGTATACTTTTATTCACAGAGTCCCAAATTCACGCCGCCCATCGAATTCGTCGACGATGCAGCACTCAGTCCGCCTGATGGATACAAGGACAGCAGTCTGAAGAATACACTTGGCGGAGCGCTCAGCGGTCATATTTTTGGAGCACAACACATACAACAGCTACAAGTTATACAGCGGTTGCAGCAACAACGAGCTGCTATGCTGGCGGCGCGCAATCAAAATAGTCAAATACCGCCACCGCCGCCACCCGTGGGCAGTGCGGCTCTCAGTCAGCATCAGCAGCAGCAGCAACAACAACAGCAGCAGCAACACCTTCAACAGCAGCAACAACAGCATCAGCAACAGCAGCAACAGGGACACGTTATATCAACCGCTCCAACAGCGGGACAACAACAGCAACACTCGCCCGACGAAGATCTGCAGGGCGTTTGTACCGAATGCGCCGAGTGCGCAGAATGCGCTGCAAAGCAGTTGCAGGATGCAGGTAAGCCTCAAGGGTCTAGTGCGAGTACAAGTGCTGGAAGCAACCACTTTAACAGTTAATTAGATAAGAATGACTGCATTGCGGCGACAGTGGTGGCTAAAAGAATGGGGTATATAGTCCAATTGTACGCTGGAGCGAGTCTCTTGTGACCTGCGTACACTTGCGGCATCATGTCGTGACTCGTCGCTTTGAATGCAATGTAATTAGTTGCTATCGCGTATTTTTATTTCAAAACGTTTTACCACTTAAACAAACTTACTAACCGCCAAATTCAGTTTGAGTTTTGCTCGCCACGCTGTTGTTTGGTGTTGAGTTTGTTTGCCATTTTCTCTCCAATTTAAATTTTTTTTTATACCTTGTACCCTCGAGTAAAAGGGTATATAAAGTTTGTGCAATAAAGACATGCCCGTCCGTGGATGGGATTTTAGAATGAATTGAGGTCTCACAGTGCAGATTTAGGGAGGCTGCCCGCCATTTATGATTATGATTTTGTTTTTTTAACTGACGTCACTCCTAATAAAATATCACATATAGGTCCCGATCGGATCACTATATAATAAAGCCTCCCGAAAGTGCAGCGTATCAGTCTAGCACACTCGACTGCAGCATTATTTTTACATTGAGGAAAGCTTCAATATTTCACTACGCTTGGCCCCGTTGTTAGTTGCTACCATGTATATGGCTGCCGTCGTGCGCTTGCGGCCATAAAAAACTAATTCAAAACGACAAAGTTGTAATTCATTTTAGCTATTTCTTTATTTCTCACGGTTGCACGTACTCACGACCCATTTAATTTGAGCAATGGGGCATATTTTCTTACTGTAGGTTCATTTCATCATCTTCAAAGACATGCTTGGAATAAAAAAATGTATGGTTAAGAAGAATAGAAACATCGTAATTATGCTTTCTGTACTCTTCACACAGGTTGTAAATATCATCTATATATATGTACTACGTTTGTTTTAAATGATTTTTACTCCCCAACAAAGGAAGATCGAATAAAGCTTATCATGTTTATACTCTTTACACTAATGTTGAAAGGGTAGGTTAAGTTTGTGTAAATGTGTTTAACGGGCAGAATGAGGCGTAGTAGACCCCATAAAGTACATATATTCTTGATCAGCATCAAAAATCAAATCGATACAGACATGCTGATATAAGAGGTAGAACTTTATAATCTAGATTATTAGACATGAAATGATCATAATACATATCCTCCATAGAAACATTCGTCTTCTCTAGACTTTGTATGAAAAATAAATTTTTGTTGGTGTTAATTTAGCTGGAATCGAATCGCACGTCCATCCTTTCACATCTGACCCGTAAAGATGGTAGGTCGAAAGTCAACATGAGAAAAGGTCACAGTAATCCAAGGGGCTACAATTTTGTGCATGCATACAAAAATACAATACCATAAATTTACTTTTAACCCGCAGTTGACGAAATATTTATGCTTCTTTAGCATTTTGTGGAACTGAAAGCACGTGAACTGTGTGCTTTCATGATATGCAGCCATTATATCGTGCAATAGTAATTTCTCATTGATCTGAGTTCAGCATATGGTTTATAGTACTGTCAGCGCCCTACCCTTCAAAGTCAAGCCACATAGTTCCATTCTATGCTTTGTCGTGCTTCAACCCGCACACGATTCCATTCCAGTTGACTTATTTCAAGCAGAAATTGATTGATTGATTGATTTACGTTAGTTTGTGTCTGCGTGCCTGCGTTTGAATACCATAAAGCGTAGGAAAAAACATACAAACTTAACAATCACATGAATAAAACAACACAGAACAAAATTGTATTTATGCCATGGCAAAAATCGACATATAGCAAGAAAAACAAAGAAACGGAAGCGGTTCAATGAGAAATCTGCATAATTCTAACCACCGCAATATATCGCATTCCTTATTTGAATTTAGATACGGTTCGAACTTGAAACGCACGCATGAACGCACAACGGGAGGATAGACTTAAATGTTGTACATATTTAGACAAATTTGTTTGAGGAACAATTTGTCATGCATTATTGACTACGTTGATAGTGGTACTCTCAGGATTTGAATGATATAATATTTAATTGACTGAAGTTAACGATTATGTGGTGAACTGTGAAAATCACCATGTTGATTTCGATGACTAGCTAGAAACACCATACATAATTGTAGACTCAATTAGGAAGTGATATATATGCAAATATATTCTGGGTTTGCACGACGAAACGAGTCGCCTGCGTATCTGTCTAAGTGAAAAATTTTATGAGTATAGAATACTTGGAAACAAGTAAGAAAATACAGTCAGGCGTAACCGACTGTAAGAGGCCCTGTACCAGTTCAGGTCGCCTAAGAAACACATTAAATGTTTCCCGAGCTTATGACCAAACACATGACCACTTCTCACTGCGCGAATATGAATGAAAAGAAAAGGGGGGTCGTTCAAATTCAATTGCTTATAAAATCGTCATTTATTATCCGATTTTGATGAACTTTTTTGATTTTGGTTTAGAAGGACGTTAACTTTATACTGGTATACTAAATTTTTTTTGTGCCGAAGAAATTTTTACCCTAAGGGGTGATTTAATGGGGAAGGGGGGGGAGGGGCAAAATTTTAAAATAAACCTGTGAAATTCCGGAGCAGTCCTAGTCGAATGCAAAAAACACGAAGTCTCTATATATTACCGTTTCCGAGATTTTTTCGTTCATACAGACGGACGGACGGACAGACGGACGGACGGACAGACGGACATGGCTATATCGACTCCTCTATCACTCCTGACCATAATGGGGGTAACTTTGGGGGGTCTCCGACAATTAGTTCTTCCTGTTACATACATTTGCACAAAACCAATAGGCTCTTGTACCTTCGGTACAGGGCCTAAAAACTAAACAGAATAAGTCTTTCCATGTTTCGCACTGTTACAATAGTACCTTCAAATTTCTTCCATTTTCACCAGTGCTAAAAAAATATGCTCACTGAACATGTATGAAAATTTTATTTAACACATTTTATTGTATGCTTTGTTGTGTCTTAAAAATTCTTTTGCTATATTTTCATAGTCTGCTTTCTAATATATTTTGTAGAAAAATGGCACTACTCACGACCGTCTATCGACTTGTCCGTACTAACCACGAGAGCTTGTGGATGGAGGTTAAAAGTTTTAATATTTAGACTCTTATATTCTCTATTCAAATATATACGAATATTTCCCCCAGAAAAAGTGTTCAAGGAGGTACAAAATATTTCGAAGTCCAGCACACTCGATTTCTACGTTCATTATTCTTTTCTCTAAATTATGGCCTGCGTGAGCTTTTATTTTTTGATTACGATGAACGTTAACGAAACGATAATGTATTAGGACTGCGTAACTACTTATTTTATTGTATCGAATCCGATACGGGGGGCTTTATTTATATTTCGGGAATAGCAAATTATAACAAACATATTTAAAGGAAAAATACTATTGTTTTTCAAAATATTTTCCATTAAAATTTATGCACTCTTTAATTTTCGAAGCACTTTTTCCATTCCGATGGAGGCACCTCTAAAACATGGGTTCTAAACGCATCAACAGTTTCTTCTGGCGTAGAAAAACGTTCACCAAGCTATTTATTTTTGAGGTTTGAAAATAACGAGAAATCGTTGGGTGATAAATTAGGGCTATACGGTGGAAGACCCATTAATTAGATTTTTTTGAATGCTTAAAAACTCTCTAGTGTGAGCCGATGTGTGAGAGTTTGCACTGTCATTATGGAGGGTGATTCATCTTTGGCGGTTGATATTGAGAATTTCTCCGAAGACTTCAGGCAAAAAAGTGATCATGTACCATTCAGAATTGACCGTCCTACGTTTTTCAAGCGGAGCAGTGGCCACATGACCCATTCGGCCGAAGAACCTGGCGACCATTTGCTATGCACTGCTATTGGCTCGTCTTGGAACACCCACACGGTCGAGTGCTGTTTTGTTTCCGGCTCATACGCATATATTCATGATTCGTCACCTGTGATGATTTTATAATCGTATTTTGAAGCACCGCGATCGTACTTTTTCAGTATTTCTTTTCACCAATTCACACGTGCCTTTTTTTGAACGATTGTCAAATTATGCGGAATCCAGTTTGAACAAACGTTTTTTACGGAAATGCGTTCATGCAAAATCTTATGTCAATGTTTATTTTAGTATTGCCAGATTTTACCTATTGTGTTGCCATTTCCCGAAACATAAATAGGGCCCCTCGTATTAGCAAACATTGAATTCGACGCCTGCATCAAATTCCTCATGCATGCTTCCGTCATTTGCGCAATCGCACAAATGAGAGAAAGACGGATAGAGTTTTTGAAAAGAGAAAGACAACAAACAGAAGCAATTTTAAATCTTTAAATGATCAACAGGCAAATAAAATTAAGTAATGCTAGTCCAAGCAATTATGTCCACATCTGTTCGGCTGTACTATAATGGTTCACTATTCACATTGTGAACCTAATAATAAAAAGACATGAACAAACAATAACTTTGATTCAACCCAAACTTGATACCATTCCTTTAATATCCATAAAAAAGCAGTTACAGCAGTATTACACAATTTACATGTGAAGCAGCCATAACGACTTTTAAGTTGATATTTACTATAGTGTATGCAGAAGGAGGCGAGGGAGGCCGTATAAAGTGTATAAATTCTTGATCAGCATTAAAAGTTGAGTCGTTATACACATGTCCGTTTGTCTGGCTGTCTGTAGAGGAACGAGAACTTGGAGATATAAGAGGTAGAGTCTTCAATTTTAAATATTTAGATCTTCCTTCCTTCTTTTTTCAAATAAATTATATTCAATGTACAATGTAAAACAACTCACACGCATCCAGATAGAAATAAATTTTAGGTTTAATGGGTGTATATGGTATATCTACGTCGAGCACACTCGATTGCAGTCTTTTTTAGGCCCTGTACCGAAGGTACAAGAGCCTATTGGTTTTGTGCAAATGTATGTAACAGGTAGAAATAATAGTCGGAGACCCCCCAAAGTTACCCCCATTATGGTCAGGAGTGATAGAGGAGTCGATATAGCCATGTCCGTCTGTCCGTCCGTCCGTCTGTATGAACGAAAGGATCTCGGAAACGGTAATAGGTAGAGACTTCGTGTTTTTTGCATTCGACTAGGGCTGCTCCGGAATTTTACAAGTGTATTTTAAAATTTTGTACCTCCCCCCCTTCCCCATAAAATCACCCCCAAGGCAAAATATTTCGGCACAAGTATGCCAGTATAGAGATAACGTCCCTCTTAGCCAAAATCCAAAAAGTTCATCAAAATCGGATAATAAATGACGATTTTATAAGCAATTGAATTTGAACGACCCCTCTTCTCTTTTCATACATAAAAAAATGTTTTATAAGGCACTTATTCGTGCAGTAGGAAGTGATCATAAGTTTGGTCATAAGCTCGGGAAACATTTAATGTGTTTGTTAGGAAACCTGAACTGGTACAGGGCCTCTTACAGTCGGTTACGCCTGACTGTATTTTCTTGTTTTTTGTTTAGTTTTATGTTTATAAACAAAAAACGCCTGGCACCTTTTAAAGGCACCGGATTCGATCGCAATTATTTGATATTTATTTAATTGTAATGATTAATCTTAGTTATGCACGCTTTACTCACAGTCCCATATATGTATATTTATTTCATTTCTTCTTATTCTACACAGAATGCACCTCACCGCAATGTCAAGAAGACCTAGCGCCACTTGGCGTGCCTGCCGTTGCACTGCTACCTCTGCACACCAGTTCACCGGAACGACGAATCACACAAAAAGAGATCATTGCCGGTGAGGAACGTCCGAAGTATGTGCTCCAACCGCAATATAAGCCGTCAGCAGGTAAGCATTTCCATGGCCATAAATCAATTTTGGTTTATTTGTTCGTAAACCGCATTTATACATAAAAACATTAAACTTCGTTGTACATAGCCGCATACACGCATACATATTGTTTAGGTTCAATCTATATATTGCGCCAAACGCTCACTAATCCTACGCTTTAAGTTAATCAAATGCAGTCCAACAACAAGCGCACACACATCCAAAGGCAAACAAATAATCCTGTCCATTAATCAATATTTAAAAAATATCTTTTGAAACATTTCAACAAAATAAACTGTAGGTAACTCCCAATTGGGAATTTTAATTGTTATTTGAATCCAAATTAATTGCCGTGCACACACACAAACACACCGAAACAATGTAAAATACAATTCAAATTACATATTTACTGCGCTTCGTCTCATCGCATATGTAAATCAGCTTAAAGGCAATACTTTTGATTTGATGCAAGTCTTATTGAACTCACTTATTCATAAATACTTACATATGTACATATTTATCTACATAGAAACAAATGACTTATAAAAATGACACTCTTCCGAATTATTCGTACATTAGAATTGATATCAATACAAATCCTCCTGTTACAGTTTTCGCTTACGAAAAAATTGTTACGAAGTGGTTTTGTTATTATTTTTTAAAAGATTTCTTGATTTAAATTCACTTGAAATAAAAAAAAAACATTAATCTCTAAGTTGTCGACAATGAAACCCAGCACAAATTCGTATATACTCAGAATTTTAAAGAATTGCGTAGTAGTAAAATAATCAACTATAAGTTTTACTTAGTTTTTATAGCATATGCACAAAAGTATTGATGACACTGATTGTAAGAGAATAAAATACATTCGACGGCAGCGACTTACAGAATTGGAGAAAATATATTACATTCCACTAGAATTTTTTTTTATTATTCTACATGTTCGTATTTCAAAGACATTTCAAACGACACATTACAGCATTCGACCACGATAGTCAATTAACATCGGACCATTTTTTTTGGCTGTTCATGCCAAATTCTGCCATTTTGAGAAAATTAGGTGAACAAAAGTTTCTTAGTTTAATATATACTTATTCAAAAAAATTTTGAGTTTCTAATGAGCCTCAAGATTTTTTTTAAATCCTCTTTATTCGGAATGTGATAATCATATTTTATATATTTTCTTATTAGAGACCTTGTAGCCATATTAGGGGTTTGCATCTGCAAATTTTTGTTTTGTTTTATTTTCTTTTTTGATAGGGACTATCTGTTGTTAAATATGTACAAATTAAATTCGCAAAAGGACAATTTAAATGTGTCGTTTTTTTTTAATTTTTTGGAACTTTAAATGAAACTTTGTATATGTAGATATGTACTTACATATGTACGCAACTTCCCCTGTTTATTTCTTGCTCGCTCATTTAATTTCCCCCTCCGATCGCTTTATATAGTACATACATGTATCGCTGTATATATCAAACCATGAAAGCATATTTTTAAAACGCAATACTACTGTAAATGTATGTGTATAACTTGTGTGTATGTAATTTCCATTGCTGCTATTTCGATTTGATCGATCAATTGTCTCGCTCGCTCGCTCGAATAATCGTGCGCTTCATATTCAATTTATGCACACACTGTGCTAACTTGAATTTCAACTCGAATTTAACTTCAACTCAAAACTGAAAACATGGTTGAACATGTTCGTATATTGCCAAATCTGCCGTTACGATGTTAAACTCACCACACCACCACCACCAAACACACATCCATGAGCCACCGTGTGGGTTTGTATGTGTGTATAAACTGCTATAAATATATGTATATGGATGTGTTGTGCTATGTATGTATATCCGTGTGCTATACTGTTGGTGTGTTATTACTACTAATACAACACACACACACATAAATACATACATGCAATAGCTAAGGATAAGAGGGACAAAGTGTTGCCCCAGCAATTGCAAAAGAATAAACGATTTGTTGTTGAAACTATTACCACTATGACTACAGTGACCGAACGGCGGATCATACGCGAAGCTACCGAGGATCTTGCTGGAGCCGGCGGTGCAGCTGGTTGCGTTGGTGCAGCAGTTGATCAGCTACCGCCAGCACTTCCTGCTAAGGCAAGTGCTGCTGGGGTTAGCGGTGCGGGAACAGCGGCTGGCAACGGTGGACTTGACGACTATGACGAGCAGAAACCGCCGCCCATACCGCCGAAGGAATCATCACCAACTCAAATCAGTGGAATACTCAAGGGTGGCAAACTCTGGAAACAGGACTCGATAACACAGGTGAGTACTAAAAACCAAAAATTGCATAAAAATGTTAAGATGTCTCGAGACACCAAAAAATAGCGCAGCAATTTACTACTAGCGTACCCGACTTGCGTTGCTATGCTCGTTTGATTTTCTCTTATACGAAGCAGTTACATTTTTCCTTTGGATATTATTGGTTCCGTTTCCACAACGAAGGTGAATTGAGCGCAATAAACATACATTTTCGCTTATATATATCACGGTACGTGCAGAAGACATCAAACAACAATGAGTATCGGTTGCTCATGTGGACTTTCGTATGTAAAAAGTCATGTCATGCTTGCGGGTCGTACAGCTAGCGCCATCAAACTTTTTGTTTTTTAGGCCCTGTACCGAAGGTACAAGAGCCTATTGGGTTTGTGCAAATGTATGTAACAGGTAGAAATAATGGTCGGAGACCCCCCAAAGTTACCCCCATTATGGTCAGGAGTGATAGAGGAGTCGATATAGACATGTCCGTCTGTCCGTCCGTATGAACGAAAGGATCTCGGAAAGGGTAATAGATAGAAGCTTCGTGTTTTTTGCATTCGATTAGGACTGCTCCGGAATTTCACAAGTTTATTTTAAAAACTTGCCCCTCCCCCCCTTCCCCATAAAATCACCCCCAAGGGTAAAAATTTCTTCGGCACAAAAAAAGTAAGTATGCCAGTATAGAGATATCGTCCTTCTTAGCCAAAATCCGAAAAGTTCATCAAAATCGGATAATAAATGACGATTTTATAAGCAATTGAATTTGAGTGAGAAGTGGTCATGTGTTTGGTCATAAGCTCGGGAAACATTTAATGTGTTTGTTAGGCGAACTGAACTGGTACAGGGCCTCTTACAGTCGGTTACGCCCGACTGAAATTTCCTTACTTGTTTTTTTTTTGTGTTGAGCTAAGTGCCAGTTATCTGACAGTAATAACAATTTTCGTTGATTTTGAACAATGCTTTAATCACAAGCTATTTTTCATTGATGCGTCGTTATCCGTTACAACAGTGACAACCGTTTCCACAACGCCCCACTCTACGAGAACTCTTTTCGAAGTTTTGCTAATATATTCAGCAGTATGATTCATTGAAGAAAACAGTAGTGCTGGCTACAAAAGGTTGATTTTAATTCGAAGTTGCTGGATATATAACAGCACGTTTAGGTGATATAGCCCCCAGTGCCTTTCGAAGTCCAACAATCACTTGTAATAGCCACATGGTCTACACTTTCCATTGTATTCATTAGCTAATTCTTTGTAGTATTATAAAATTTGGAAAGAGCAACATTTCTTAGCAACCGTCTGAACAATTCTTTACTAATAACAATTTTTTATGACAACCTAGGCATCTCCTCGCATGCAGTATTTGGTCGAACAAATTTTATGAGAATACCCTGCACGAAAAGGGGCTTAGTTTTATTGGGTCACCATAACGTATTATATTCAAAGCTTTTTCATTTAAAACCAATTATTTTAAATGTCGTATTTATTTTTTAATTCTTGCACAGTCGGATGATCAGAACAACACTACATCGGAAGATGAGAGCGGCACCACCAAGCGCTCGGTGCGTTTCGTTACGGAGGAGCCGACGGCCGGCGCCGATGGCGAGACTCAATCGCTCGCCGGCGATCTGGATGACAGCGAAAATCAGATAAACGAGTTGATACCCATTAAGAAGCATTCGACGCTATTCAATAACGCACTGCGTCCAAATTCCGCGGTGCGTCAGCTCTTCCCAAGCGTTTCGCATCAGGCGCCGGTGTTAACCTCGGAAGCATTACGTGCATTTGATGAGTCAAAGCGTGCTGGTTGCTTGGTTACCAGTTTGCCGGGCAGCTGTGGTGATTCGGATACATTACGACGCAGCATGGAGCGAAATATACTGCGACGTTCGTTGATAAAGTGAGTTTGGGTTTCTATTCCTTTTTGTGCATATTTCTGCTTGGCAATGTAGGCTTACTGATATGTTTTCTAAATCTTACTCTCATAAAATATTCATCAGAATAAAATATTCATAGAAACATACATGCGTCTAATTGGGATGAAGCTCTTAGTACTGATTACGTGTTTTTAGAATTTCGGAAACGGTAATAGAAAGAGACTTTGTTCTTTTTGCATTCGAATAGGACTGCGCCGGAATTTTACGAGTTTATTTTAAAATAAACGGGGCCTCTTAATCAATTACATTTTAATATTAATAACTGAATGTATATAAAGTTTGTTCTAATGTTTGTAACTTTCTAAAGATACGTGGTTGAGTAAAGTAAAAAATAAATTAAAAGGTTTTTGGATAGCGCCCGTATAAACGCAAAGATTTTGGAGATTATAAAACATTAAGCCACCATGCTTTGATATACGAATTTTAACTCTATTAAGACGAATTCAGATGAAGTTTATCTCAATGCTCCTGCCAACTGCATTATAAAGGAATGGGGCTGTCCTATTACTCCCCATTTTCTTATTTTTGTTTACAATATATTTTTTGGTTATTAAATAAGCACTAAATTATGTGTATTTCGATCGATCGTTAAGTCCTATAAAATAGTTCACATAGTTTCAGATGGGACTACTATATATTGAAGCTTCTTAAAAATCTGTCTTACATAGACATTCTTGGATAGGGTATATTGTGGTCGATCAAAGTCGACTGCAGCGTTCTTTCAAGTTTACTTTGATAAGATATACGATTTGGAATGTAATGTGACGGTATTCTCAGATTTATTTTACAATAATTTTGTTATTTATTTTTTGTGTTCCAGGAAAAAAGCCGTCAAATCTGATATTTCTTTAGAAGAGCGCATCAAGCAGCTGACCTGCGACATTGACGAAGATAATGAGGATGCAGCTCGAGAATGCATGAACGATGAACAAGCAGCTGCAATGCTGCTCGGCGGCAAAGAATGCATTATGAGCAATGCTGCTGGTATAAATGTTGCTGCCGCTGGCATTGAAGCTGGCATGAATCTGGCGCATCGCGATAGTCCCGCCGGTGAAGAAAATCCACAGAAATTCCAGAGCAATGGCAACGGAGCCAGCGAAAAGAGTTCATTCTCGCCTAGTTCATCGGTGTCGAGCTCGTCCAGCGGTTCGTCGGCATACAAGAAAATTGCTGATATCTTCAATCGTGACAAGAAACAGGAGAAGATACTTGAGATGGAGGAGAATCCTATAGTTATAATACCACAGGTGGTACAATTAATATTTTATAATTTTTTTTGTAAGTTGAGATACTAATATGCGCACTTTATTTTGAAGGAGTGTCGTTGTCCTGCCGCACCCGATCTTGGCATGGGCATACAGGTGCCGGTGGTGCACACACAGATACATCGTACACCGCCACGTCAAACTGAACCGAAGCGTCAATTCCTCTCGACACTGGCGCCGCTCACCGCTTGCGTTGCGGGCAACAAGGACGATCTGTCCTCGTACTATACACTTGCTGCTGCGCATCATGGTGGTCATGGTGGCCATGGCGGTGGCGCTGCTGCTACTGCAGCTGCGGCGGCTGCTGCCAATGCACACTTTGCTGAATATAATATAGGTATGATGGCCGATGGACAGGCGGCGGCAGCAGCTGCCGCTGCTATTGCAGCACAGCATGCTGCAGCGGCCAATGCTGCTATCGGTGGTTGCGTCAGTGGTAGTGGAATTGGTGGCGGTGATGAGGTGCGCAAAGTGGCGCCAGATGTTATTGCTGGCACACCGGGTCAAGAACAACAGGATGAGTTAGCTGCATTTGCGCAGCAGGAGGCTATTCGCACCGAAAAGATTAAGAAACGTTACACCAACGAAACCTCAAATGCCAGCAGCGACGATGATGAACAAAATGACTATGGGTTTAATAAGAGGCCCTCGGTGCGTGGCATTAAGCCAAAGTTTAGTTCAACAAATGAAATACTGCAGCAGATGCAGGAGCAGCTAACGCAGCAGATACCAACGTCTGTTGTTAATAGTCAAGTAAGTAAAATCCTATGCAAAAATTTAAAAAAAAAAAAACGCTACAAAGTAACTTTTCGCAACATGTACAGCCCGTGATGCAGGCTGTAAAGAGTTATGCCATACCGAATCAGCCTAAACAAATGTCGCAGAATCCATCACCTCAAAATGTACCCCACGGCACAACGACACAACAGCAGCAGCAACAGCAGCAACAACAGCAAAAGTTGCAGCAGCAACAGCAAATGTCTAGTCAACAAACGATGCAGCTACAAGCAGCAACGAACACCATTGCGCAGCAAAAGACAGAACAACGCACCTGGAGCTTTTATGCTACAGACGCTGCTGGCGCTGCTGATGCACAGCAGCGGTTCCCTGTCGAAAGCGCTGCAGCCATACAGCAAACATACTATCAAACGCTACCGGCTGGCACCATGTTCCGACAGACAATGATACAGCATGGACAGGATGCTGCTGCAGCTGCTGCTGAATCGCTGATGTATGCGCAGAACTGCCAGAGCGTCACGTCCATCGAACAAAAGCAACACTATGCACATTATGCACGCAGTCCGACACGCAGACCTGAGTCACCACCTCCACTGCGGAACTATCATCAAACCATGGTGCTGATACCGTATAACGCGGAGACTTATTCACAGTTTGCGACTACTAGCAGCATAGATCCCAAGGTGGCACACATACAACGTCAGAATATACTTGAATACCAACAGGTAACCAATCTTGATAAACTACGTTAATACTGCCCTGTAAACTTTCCCTATTTCCAACTGCTTAGGTAACACAACAAACTATTCGCGTTCCGATCGGTTATGCGTTGCCTGGAATGCAGCTACACGTAGTCGCTGGTCGTGGGCATGCCACACACTATGGACAACATCCACATACGGCGCGTCTCATGCAGCAGCAGCAACAACAACAACAGCAGCAACAGCAACAACAGCAACAACAACACTATCAGCAATATGCTACCGATGGTAGCAGTGTTGCCGTTGGAGCTGGGAGCATGAACATGCCCGGATTCTGTGAACGGGGTGTGCCCGAAGGTGCTGCTGCTGTATCACATACTGATTGCGCTGGCAGCATGATATCGCCCACCACTGGTTTAGCACAGCAGCAACAGCAACAACCTCAGCCACAACAGCAGCAGCAACAAGTAGCGCCGCCAACGTCGCAGCAGCAACAACAACAGCAACAACTACCACCAAATGCACAAACAAGTAGTCAACAAAATATGGCAGCAGCTGCCGCAGCTCAAGGATCGGTATATTATGCCATGAACGTATGACCCACAATGGAATAGTCACTGCCAGCGGCGGTCATAGTTGAGCGCCGCCAGTGTCAACGTGTTGAATTGTCATCGACGTCAACGGTGCAATTGAGCGGAGGGGCAGCAGGCAGATAGATAGACAGACAGAGAAATTCTTTAGTCCCCACCAGCTTAAACTCTAACTCGATCTTTGAAAACACTCTCACTTTAGCTGAGTTATTGCATTGATTGATTTGCACTAGCATACGATTGATTGATTGATTCAGTTGGCATTTAATTGGCAGAAGCAGCTCATTTAATTTTCATAATCATTTCGGTTTAGTATGTAGGTTTAACAATATCTTCCAGCAGTTAGATATCGGTTATCGATTAATATTTATATACATATAACAATACAAACGTGCAGTGTATTACAAAAGTGTGTCGCTACTAACGAACCACAATGAATATTTTATTTTAAATTTTTTTAGTACAAATGATTCTTTTATCCATATTTGTATATAAGAAGCTACATAATTTGCAGAATGAAATGAACATTTGGCTCATTGAACAAAAAAAAAAATTAGCTTTGAATTGTACCTAACTGCGAAAATGACGAAAGCTACAACTTTTTTTTCTCGATTTTTTTTTTATTGTAAGCGCTAAAATAAATTTATAGTACAAATTTAACTTTAAATTACGCATATCATCCATATGAGTCGTTTTGAAAAAAATTTTTAAACTTCAAAAAAACCTCCAAGCACAAAGGAGAAAAGTTTAAAAAAACGTTCTCTTGTAAAATTTGATTTTTCGGTCGGTTGCGGCATGTTATTTTAGCGGAAACGGCTTGCTATATTATTATGTAGAAATATACTTTATGGGGTCTCCGTTGCCTGTTGGTATGCATTCCGGACAAAGTGATAATATTTTTTAATAGATATATTTTTGTTATAGTTAAACGTTTAAAACAAAGTTGAATGGTCCGTTAATGTGTTCGAACTAAACTTAATACTAATAAAATCGAAAAACTCAGGTCCAAAGAGATCCGGTTTATAAAACAAGTATGAGATATAGTCCACCAACTCGACTATATTATATATCATGCATATTACTATTAAAAATATGCAAGCTTGTTAGGCCCTGTACCGAAGGTACAAGAGCCTATTGGTTTTGTGCAAATGTATGTAACAGGAAGAACTAATTGTCGGAGACCCCCAAAGTTACCCCCATTATGGTCAGGAGTGATAGAGGAGTCGATATAGCCATGTCCGTCTGTCCGTCCGTCTGTGTGAACGAAAGGATCTCGGAAACGGTAATAGATAGAGACTTCGTGTTTTTTGCATTCGACTAGGACTGCTCCGGAATTTCACAAGTTTATTTTAAAATTTTGCCCTTTTAATTTATGATCACAAAAAACGTGAAATGCATGATGAGGGCTCGTGCGGATAAATATTTAAAATTTGTTTTAAAATTGGAGAGCGTGCCACATTCACAATAATGTGATTCCTCACTGCCCATTTTTAGATTTTGTGGGTTTTTTTACCAAAATTAATGTTGTCGTTTTTTTTTTTTTAATAAGTTTGAGTTCGATCTATTCCATCAAATTGTAAACACCGAAAATAAGTTTTCTTTTGCTTTTCAACGTTATGTACTCCAAACAAAGTCCAACTCTTCCAAATTAAATTAATAAAGATGCTTCGCAACGTGAGCATACTTTTGTAATATACTGCATATATGTACCCATGAATTGCGATAGAAAAGTTTAACAGTTTTGTTCTTAATATTTTCATGATTATTAAATTTTTGTTCATATTAAGACAAAAAGTGAAATTATGTAACGAATATTTATGGATTTATGTGGTGCAAATGGTTTTCAATCTTTCAACCGTGTAAACAAGCGTTGAACGCGTTTCTGGAAATAAAATTGAAATATTTTTTTTTTCGAATTATAATCGAATTTCAATGGCGTGTAAAATACATATAAAGAAAATTAATAGTTTATATATAGTAATGGCAAATAGAAAACTATAAAAATAAATACTCAAATGTTGCTATTAATAGTTATGCATTAAAATATACACTGGGAAAAATGTAGTAATCAGTTTAGTTATGTTGTAAGCAAATTTTTTTTTCTTATTTCATAAAACACACTTTATAAAAATAGGTTAGAAGTGGGCGATAGTTATAACAGAGAACAAAATGAAGGAGAAAAATTCTATAGGAAAATTTCAAGAGTTTAGCAAAAAAGACAAAGGAAAATTGTATTTTGCTCAATTATTGTTTTAAAATTTTTTGACATATGATGAAAAATATACATATATAAAATAATCAATATAAATAATTGGAATAAAATTCGAATAAAATTAAGTTTAGTGAATTTCTGCATTGCTTTAAATCAAAATGTTTGATTTTTGTTTCGAAAATTTTTTTTAACATCTTTTTACAGTATGAAGTATGATTCAACATATTTTGAACATAACTGTAGTTTATCATCTAGTGAAAATATTGTTTAAACTATATACATATTATATAAATATATAAATATTTAATAAATTATTTAGCTTACTTAGTTGATATAATTTTAATTAAATAAAATGTTATAATTTAAGCAAAATTAATTTATATATATATATATATATTAAAATAAATAAACAAACATTTTTAAGCAAAGAACAGTGCCAAAGGTTAAATACATAATTGCAGCAGACAGTGCAGGGCAGGCATACACTCATTTATATACTTAGGTATGTATTTACTACAGAAAAAGCAAAAACAAGAACTTTCTCTCAAACATATATTTCTAATGAGAAGTACATATGGAAAACAGGAAATTGAAATTTAAGCAAACTATTTTTCAACTCATGCATGGAAACAATTTTATAATTTAATACGAACAACGTGAATACAACAACATAGTTTTATTTCAAAAAATAAAAAGGAAACAAAAGTAAAACTAAAATTATATACATATATAAATAAATATTTATAAATACTTATAACAATTATTTAGTGGCAAAGATAATGGCTAAAAGTAAATAAAATACACGTGCAAACAAGAAATTGAAAATATTATGAAACGAAAATTATATATGAATAATATATACAGAAAATCCCATTTAAATTAAACACAAACTAAGTATATATTGTATATTAAATATATATAAAAAGGAAGAAAAAAAAAACAAGGAACAACCAAAATCAATTTGTAGTCTTTATAAAAAGTTAAAGTATAAGTTCAGTTATATTATAACATATACAAATAAAAAAAATTAAATAAACATTATACCGATATGTATGTTATATGGCAAACAGTATATGAGAAACCTATTTTTTTTTTGGGACACAAAAAAATTCAAATACAAAAGGTGAGAAACTTAATTATAGACGACAAACTGCAATAAAAATAAAAGTACACTTAAAAAGAGAAAAGAAAAAAAAATAATTTTTTTAGTGTATGCAGATGACATTTTAAAATACTCTTCAAGAGAAAAACAGACCGACAGGTAAAAAGTAATTGGCATCTATTTTGAAAGAGTTGCATGGCTTTGAATTTCAAAATACTCCTATTACTTCAATTCGACTTTCTCATAACTATTTCTTTATATTTTAAAACCATTGGGTCGCACTGTAATGAACCATAGCACATTTGTTATAAAATAAATATTCAAAATGCAGTGAGATTTCTATACATGCAGCTAAAGCAGGCGATCAATTCAAATTTTTTCATTGATACTCCTCTGTCGGTTCATCTATTTTATGAAAAGTGGCATATTAACAAATAAAAATAACATAAAAACGGATAATTACATGTATTTGAAGATATTGAATAAAAACCAAAAATGGAAAAATAAAAATGAAGGCAAAGAAAGAAATTTAACAAAGAACAAAGATTTAACATATTAGCACTAAGAATTCAAAGCAAAATAAAAACAAATTGAAACAAGAAGTAAAACATTTACAACTAATATAAATCAATTGCAAATAAAAGTATGACTGAGCCAATGTCTCAAATAAATTTTAAACCAACAAGCGTTTCTCTAAGTTTATGTTTTGTGTATGTATGTAAAAGGTCCTTCGACACAAGTTTAATAATAGTGGCTACCATAGTTTATGATAACACTAGATGTTGAGGGATATTTAACAATGTATAGTTTTTTTCACGGTGACTGAAAAATTACTTGAAGCTGTTGTCGCACGATATTACAAATATCATTGACTGAGCGCATTTAAAGCATCACTGGATCTCTGTTTAATTTTATGGTACCTATGATAATCCTTCCAAAAGTGAGTGCTACCGATTTTAATGTATCATGTTTCTTCAGCACGTATTACAAAAGTAGTACGATACATGATACCGTTAGCTGTTCTTGTATATCGACGAGCATATCAATGACCCTCGACCGTTAGCTGAGCACCTTCAAAAATTATTTCAGCTCCCTTAATTATTCATGATGATGAATAGTTGGTTGCTTGCATTCCTTCACAATCGAAACGTAACTTTGCTTCAAAAACTCGATTAAATGAAAGAATTTGATGTTGAGCTCTATAAATTACTCTTTAGCCAATGGTGGAACATAAGTAAAACTAGCCGAACAAAAAATCATCCGAAACAAGTCACTCCGTATGTTTACTGTATCCGTCAAGGTTTTCATTTCATAATTATAATAAGATAAAGTTTTGTATCGAACGGAGATACAATTGAAGGGGATAAATGTGATTTGAAAAATAAATAAATCATTTTCGAATTATAAGGAATTCATTCAAGTATATATATTCTCGAAGTACATATATTTTGATCAGCAAAAGTTGAGTCAATATAGACATGTCCATCTGCCTAATTATCTGTACGAGAACTTAAAGACTATAAGAATTATATCCTTCAAATTTTGATATTTAGATTCTCCTATTCCATCTTCAGATAATTTGCTTTTAACCTTTTACCAGCCAATAGCGGTAGACCGCTACAAAAAATTGAGTCGGTATAGACACATTCGTCTGTTAGGGTGTGCGAATGAACATCAATCACTTGGAGACTATCCTACTAATATTATAAATGCGAAAGTTTGTATGTATGGATGTATGAATGGATGTATGTATGGATGTATGTATGGATGTATATATGGATGTATGTATGGATGTTCCTCTCTTACGGCTAAACTGCTCAACCAATTCGTCTGAATTTTGGCATAGATATAGATGGGATGATGGAAAAGAACATAGGCTACGTTTTGACAAAATCGGTGGGGGCATTGCCCACCCCCCATATAAGCGACAATCAAAATTTGTCATATCTTTGCATCCATTTAAGGCACATAGATGAAATTTGGTATACATGTTAAGAAAATGAGGAGAAGTCAACTTATTAAGTTTGGACAAAATCGGAGGGGGTGTTGCAACACCCCCCATATAAGCGACAATCAAAATTTGTCATATCTTTGCATCCATTTAAGGTACAGAGATGAAAATTGGTATACATGTTAAGAGGATGAGGAGAAGTCAACCTGTTAAGTTTGGACAGAATCGGAGGGGATGTTGCCCCACCCCCCATATAAGCGATAATCAAAAATTGTCCTATCTTTGCATCCATATAAGGTACAGAATTGAAATTTGGTATATACGTTAAGAGGATGAGGAGAAGTCAACCTGTTAAGTTTGGACAAAATCGGAGGGGGTGTTGCAACACCCCCCATATAAGCGATAATCAAAATTTGTCATATCTTTGCATCCATTTAAGGTACAGAGATGAAATTTGGTGTACATGTTAAGAGGATGAGGAGAGGTCAACCTGTTAAGTTTGGACAAAATCGGAGGGGAAGTTGCCCCACAAGCCCTATTAGCGATAATCAAAATTTGTCATATCGTTGCATCCATTTAAGGTACAGAAATGAGATTTGGTATACATGTTAAGAGGATCATTAGAAGTAAACGGGTTAATTAGAGGGGCGGTAAATTTTATAGATTGAAAGAGAATACAAGATTTGTTCATGAAGGCATCAAAAATCGAGTCAATATACATACATACATATGTCCGTCTGTCTCTCCGACTGTCTCGTAGTCGAGCCCACTCGACTGTAGCGTTTTTTCTTGTTCTTGCTGTTTTAGCTAAAAACGTCTAAGTTGATGTATTTTACTTCAAGTCTATATAGATCCATATGCGATCATTGAAACTGTCCCCCTTTGTCTTTTTGGCTCTTTGTGCGAAAATCTTTTTAGGTCTAATAAATTATGAGATTTGAGGGATGGGGAGCACCGGCACCAAAAATTTGGTATTATAATAAACATTTTATATTTCCCCCCAAATTAAATTCATCCCCTTCCAAACAATTACGACACAATACAATCCCTGAAACAATGGTAAAACTCGATTAAATGACTTTTGCTGTTCAGCTTTTAGGTCTGTTCGCGTACTTTTCCAGTAAGATTTAGCCAGTAACAAATTTTGTGAGAGTAAGAAATTTTACTCTCTCAAAAACAGATTTACTGGAGAAAGTACGCGAACGACATTTAGTAAGATTTAGTAAGATTTTGCAAGTTGAGTGAAATCAGCTGATTTTAATAAGAGGAAGCACCAAAAAAGTTAAAGCGGCAAAATTTATAATTTTAATTATGGAGCAAAAACGCAAATTAGATGTGGTGTGCTCACCAAATACGTTCAAAAAAGCATGGAGAAAAGAGAGGCTCGTGCGGAAAAGAAATTAAAGTTGGAAGAAAAAAAATTAGACCTTTTAGAAAAATTAATAAATGAATTAAAAAAATAAAAATATATATATATGTTGTTCTAAAAATATTGGCTTTATTTTGACAATTTATGATTTGAAAGATTTGTTACAGAGAAGGTAATCAAAATAATATTATTGTTTCTTTTAATTGTTTACCAAGATCTGACATATTGCATCTCTGATAGTGTTTCCTGATGACATGTCACCAAAGTCGTTCAATTGTTCAACCACTTCATAATTATCATTATGCGTAAATTCCAGGTCTTCTTCATTCGCAATATTATGCAATACGCAACATGCTCTTATAAAGTGGCATATTTTTTTCATGCCACGTAATTTGCAATAATAAAGTTGTCTAAATCTTTGTTTAAGTATGCCAAAACTATGCTCTATAGTGACACGGCCAGAACTCAATTTTAAATTAAACCGCTTCTGAGCGTTTGTTAGATGACCATTATCTCTGTATGGTGTAATTATGTAATTACTACATGGATATGCCGAATCACCTAATAAGTAGTAATCTGAAATAATACAAATTATATTATTTTACATTTTAAAAATATTTAAACTGTTATTACCTCCACAAGATATAGGTAAATTATCGTAAATTGGGGAGTTTCTCAACACCCAACTATCGTGACAAGAACCTGGATAGCCAACAAATATATTTATAAATTTTTTGTCCTCATCACAAACAGCTTGCAGGCACACTGTTATATTCCCTTTTCTATCTATGTACTCGTCTTTTCCTGTGCTTGGTGGATCAATACAAATGCGTGTCCCATCAATGCAGCCTATATTGGTGAATATTTTATTACAGTTGGTATATTGTTAAAATTATTCTAATATTATTACCTATAACTTTTGGAAAGGCGCATTTGTTTTCAAAGAACTTACTCGTTTCTTGTTTCTTGCGCTCACCTGGCCATTTCATTATATCAGGGCTCAAGGAACTTAGAAAAAAAGAAACTCTGTAAATAACTGTCGAAACAATAGACAGCGACAGGTTGAATCGATCTGACAGATCCCTAAAGCTACAAGCTTCATGACCCGCAAACCACAAAAAAAGCAATAGATGAACTCCTGCAGAAAGTCTTTTGTCAGGACGTAGCTGTTTATAAAAGTCGGATTGTTCAAATCGGGAACTTAGACTTGTAAAAAGACTTCTTGCAATTCTGAAATGACATCGAAATTCTTGTTCTGTATATGTTGGCACCGTTTGTTCAAAATAGAATTTTATAGAATTTCGTGGATGCTTTCCATATTGAAAACAAAATCCGTTAAAATAAATGTCATGTTCTCCTCTTAATCTGGCGTAAATAATTTGGTCTTCTTCGCCATCACTTTCTGATGATGATGATTCCAACAGCGATGCAATTGCAGTCAAAATTATTTTCTTTCTGTTGTCTCCACTAGACAACTGAAGGTTTTGCGAGTTCAAAGAACATGAAGCTACAACAAATAATCATATGCAGAATAAATATTACTATGCACAATAAATATAAAATTTTTTTTTTTAATTTGGACTTACTTTCGACTGGTTCAGTCAAGGAATTTAGTGAAGGAAAAGATGGCAAGTCACTCGTCTCCCGAACACATACTTTTTTAGCGGGAATCTAATATCCAATATTGCAAATAGATAATAATAAATGACAAATAGATTAAAAATATTGTTAATAATATTTTACTTACATTTTCCATTATAAGTTCTTTTTTTAGTTTATATTTATATGCTTTTAAACACAATTTTATTGTTTTAATTGTAATTTGTTCATTTACCATGCCAAACATATGTTTTCAAATCATATGTTTTGCTTTCTGCAAAATGTTGCTGGAAGAAATTTCTCCAGTAAAGTCCAGTAACATTTAGTAAGCACTACTCTCTCTTCGCTCTCAAAATTCCTCTCTCGTTACTGGACTTTTGGAGTACGCGAACGACTTTCAGTAAAATTTGGTACGATATTGTACAATATTGTACCAAATTTGAGTACGCGAACAGACCTTTTATCTCCTCAATTTGTATTTCTCTTAAACTTTATCTATACATATAATTAAATCTTATTCTTAATTTTCAATGTTCAACGATGATTATGTATATGTTGCTTGGTATTTTTCATTCATTGCCATGCCATTATGTTAAAATTCACATTTGGTTCATGCTTACACCAGTAATTGGTTAACTTGTTATTTTAATCAGTGCATGTAAATATTAATAAATGTTTTTTATATAAAATATGAAATATAAGAGATTATTGACAAGCTGCATACTTATATTTCTATACAATGCAATGGTCCTGTCCAAAGTCCAGCTTCTCAGCAGCAGCAACGTGCAATTTTAGCACGCATCTCTCTCTCGGCTCGAGCATCAACAGCGTTATGAAATTGCACGTTGAATGCAGAGAGGACCTAGCTGATGTCATAACCATATATAAGTGAACTGTGATTTCACTTAGCTGTCTCTTCACGCTACCAGATGTGAGTAAACAAACTATAAGAAGCATTTATCGGACCTAAATATGGTATTATTATGTACATTTCCTGGAAAAACAATAATTTTTGTCATCGCTAGTGTACAGAAGCATGCTACATAAGGACAAAAGAGAAAGCTGAATAATTACAAATACTAGGTAATTTTTAATAATAAAGCAATGTCAGTTTTTTTTTTATTATTTAGTTTTTTTCGTGCTGAATGCTTGAAACGGGCTTGCACGAACGCGCCCCGAAATGGATTTGTCAGCACGAAACCATGAGCCCACGACATGCCACGAAAAAAAGCACGGTCCATGCCCATCTCTAATACAGAGTTCGCCCACTTTTCAATTCAACCACTAAAGCAACAATACATTTTTTCTAAATGCAAACTGAGAGAGCGGAGAGAGCTGATGTCTCAAAGATGAATTGAGAGAGAATAGGTCTTTGTGATCAGTGTTGCCGTTTAAGCTTAAGTCCTGTTATATCACGCTTTTTTAAAAATTGATCATAAACAGCGGGAATATTAAATTTAAATTTTTAAATTTAAGTCTAGCTTTGTTTTCGCTTTTTAATTCACATCAATCACATAAATTATTAATCAGAAACCAAAAAATAGGTGGTAGTTCCTTATGGGGACTGCCGCTAAAGGTGAATGTAGACTATTGATACTCTATAAAATAAAGAGCAACGAAAAACAGTTACCAAAAATTTATATCATAAATATTTTGAATAAAATCCAGTCAGACGGACATGAGCTGATCAACTCATATTGTATTGCTTCCATAGTCCGGTACCTAGGTAGGTCCGTTACACTATTTCTACGTTCAATAGTTGATTTTGAAGCTGCCAACACTGTTTCTATGGAAATCATTTTGAGAATTGATAGCCCTTTTACAAAACACATTTGGAGATTTATTGCCGATATGAAGCCTCAGCTTCTCTAAAATTCTAACAAAAAAGCAACTGTAGCTTTTATGAGTCATAAATAAAAATAAATAAATAAAAATCAGCTAGAAATTCTCAAAATTATTTTCATAGAAACAGTGCAGCCAGGTTCAAAATCAAACCTTGAAGAACGGCCTGTAGCTCCATTTAGATTTTGTCATGCTCTTTATAAATTCTTTACATTTTCAGTAATGAGTTTAAGCGGAACAGATAATTGAAATTTTCATCGCATGAATTTTTAAAAATTCGAGCTTGTGCAAAACTTCATGAAAATTTATTATGATTTTCTTTGAAGCTAAAAGAAATTTTCATAAATATCGCACTGAATAAATAAAAATTTTTATCTCTATAGCTTATACTCAAAATACATTGATAATAATTAAATTTTCAGTTTTTATGAGTCATTATATAATAAGTTTTACCTCTATAACTTTTATGTTAAATATCAGGATAGGGATGAATGTTCCTTTTAAGCATCTTGTGCCGTAGGAATGAAGTGTAATATCTATCGGTTTCCCCTTAATAATCTATTTTTTTTTTTTGTTCATATAAACTAACACATATTATATATTAAAATAAGTATATTCAAGGGTAAAAAGGTCCTAAGAAGAATCCGCATCATGACTTAAATGATTAGATTTTATTAAGTATCATTTATAGCAAAAAGAAAATAAACGGGGAGGGTGCCCAGAAAAATTTATTATTATAACTGCTGCATAGACTCTGGAGTATTGGATGAATACTGGTTGCGAAACATTTCGCACAAATTAGGAATATTCATATACTTTGTTTGCAATACATGACGATAGTTCACCGACACTAGTGTTTTGGCTTCAAGTGTTTTGCCAAATCGCTCAAAAATTTACACCATGCCACAGGACTCCGAGCATTTTCAATTTGGTAATTCATACACTAGCATTTTAGAACATGGCGTTATAGGGTACATTTGAAAACAATTGAAAAATGTGAATTTATTATTGTAGCTTTCTACCAAAAAAAAAATTTATTTCCCGCCAAACTAAAATGCTTACTCGAGCAACTCGAGCAGTTTTACGCACTTTTAATGGTGAGTAGCCATCAAAACATATGATCAAAAAATTAAACAAAAATTGCAGATTGTGAAAGCGTTTGATAAAAAAGCCTTTCGCCAGACACTTTGCGACAAAAGAGTTAAGGAACAATTTCATTTTATTTACATTTTTACTGATTGTTCTTCTATGTATTTGTTTTTGCGTTACGCTTCTTCGCTTGGAGAAATATTTCTCGTCGTTGCCACCTGATCGAAGTTAAATCGACGCTAATTGTTTTACAAAATGCACAAAAGACGTAATGCTGAGGGTTAAAATAATTGCGACTAAATAAAATTAAATTATTGTTGTTAAAACAACAAAAAGCCCTCGCTTCTTAAAAACGAAGTTCGAAATTCTCTTAAACAATCATTATACATGATGGCACCAGCGAATTACAAAAAAAAAATTTGATGTCCGCAGTGACTGCCAAATTCAACTGGCGTTCTACGAATTGATTTAGTCAAATGATATTTTATTAATTAAAACATATGAAATTATTAATTATTTGAATGTAGATTGATCGAGAATTGTACACCCTTAAATTTTAAAAAGCCAGAATTCACGCATTCCGTTGTTTACGATTTTCACCCGCAATCGAATTTAAAATAGCTAGATCGAGCGTAAAAAAGGTAAAACGGAATCAATTCTGTTGATAGAGCTATTATCCAGGTAATTTAGTGTCAGGTTATCAACATTGCCCAAGGAGACGTTGAGCTCTTGGAGTATGGCTTTGTTGGTCTTGTGATATTGCGCATATAGACCATTCAAAGCACCTTGACCTGAAACCTTTGCACGATATCGAAGCTTGACTTGCTGGCTGTGCCTCAGACGTGTTTATCACTTATCCAAGTCGGTTTGAGAATACTTCTATAGGGTAACAACTTCCTTTTCAGCATCAGGCGTTAATGACTTTCTAACAGCCAACTAATTTTTCTAATCTTGGCATTGAGTTGCTTACGGTAGCATGTTTTCATGGGTCATTATGTGAGCCTCCTGTCGAATATCAGACGTTTTCATTAAAAATCATTTACACGTTGTTAATCCTTACAGCAGGACGATTCGGTTTCTCTACAGAAAAATTGGTGTGCAATGTCATTTGTGGGTTGATCGCTATGTTCTACGTTAAGAGCCATAGACGGTAGACGACATAAAAAAGTGGTATCCTCTGCATGCGTTGCTACTATTTATTGAAAATATTTTCGAGAATCGCAAACCAACTAAGAGGTAGAGCTTTTATGGCTTTAACATCTAAACCGCCATAACCCGACGACTTTGAAATTTTGATCTCTTCAACCTCTCTCTTGGGAATATAAAGAAATATCATAGTCTCGGAGAGGGGAAAGACTGTTCCACTTAAAACTCTGTTTGCACATTTTATAACACTGAAATGGTCTTGTTTACATTAAAGTTTTGTTTGCAAATATTTTTGTTTGATAATTAAAATTGCTAAGGATGGATATTCCTGGGGACTTTAAATATACAAATCGTGGCTATGTTAGGTATTGAAATATTGAATATTTTTCAATATATGTATATATGTAATACTTTTTTCAAATGAATTTCATTTCATTTAAAGATCACCAAAAATGATGATTCGTTCATGATACGGAAAACGTCGTGATTGCATTTAAAATACAATGAGATATATTCACATGTAGCTTAGTACATGGATGGAAGGATCGTTTTCAAATTGTGTAGACAGTATTCAAAACATTGCCATTAGGGTTAATGTTGATGTGCCATAATCAAAATGTGCAAACAATTCGATTAGTCAAGAAGATCCACAAATAATTATTTGTGGAACATTGTCAGTGGTTGCCATTTTTTTACAGTCATTTAGTTAAAAATTCGTTGTTTCGAATTGATTTTATGTTATGTTTTATAGCTTAAAAATGTCAGAAATATAATTAAAGTTTATTCTGTATCCCGTCTGCTCGCAGAACTTGAGGAACTGTTCTGCGAGTCCCGTTAGCTTGGGGAACCAGACGGGTCGCAGGTTGCGGATAGCGAACGGCCATACATACAGGCGAAGCCTGTACTAAGACGTACTGAAATTCAAGCTCGGTTGTGGTCAGCTCTCAAATAAGCGGTAGCAAACAAAGAGCCCCGGACAATAAGCGGGTGTCTGCTGCTGCAGCACTGACAAGACGCTTGAGATGACGTCTTCCCTAAAAGCTTGCATCTCACTATCTTTCCTATCCTCTGCTTCTTTACTTCTTCAAACTCACTACCCACATCTATCACCTTCCATTTATAAGTTCCTGCCCCCAAACCCAGAGTGTTATGCGCACCGTGCTCATTGGGTTTAGTTTTGCAGCCGGGGGTAAACCAGGGTGTATACACACGGAACCTCTCCGATACCTGGCCGCCTCGGAGAGTAACTAAGGCCTTGCCGTGATACTGGGGGCTATGTCACGTTGGACCTCAGCATCCCTGCACTCGTGGGAACTTTTTGGACAACAACAATATAAAAAACTAATGCGGGATAATACCGCCACTCAACTCGCTGACAGGTTGGACGTTGCTGTCAGAGACGAGGACCTTCTAAGCAGGTCAACGCCTAAGAGAAACGTAATAAGGGGCGACGAAACGCCCAAGCGTCCTGCTGAGCGGCAAAGACCAGCCAGGACTCAGGAAGAAGCTGCTACCACAAGCACAGGTCTTGTTAGCGGCCAGACCCTGAGGGCGGTCCGACTTACGTCACAGCAGCAGGAACGCGCAACACAACCCCGACCTGGGCATGGAGAGCCCGGAGGCCCTGGAGACCCACTCAAAAAGGGACTGAGTGGGGCCGGGTACAAATGGTACCTCCGCTACCTAAAAAAGGGCTTCAAACCGGAAGAAGCCAGAGAGAAAGCGCTGGAACACAGGGCTCAGCCTGTGACTAAGGTGGATGGCACCAACGCGCCAACGAAAAGGGCGCAAAACTACGCCCCCAAACATGGCAGAGCCCAAAAGAAGTAAGGGCAACCAACCAACTACTAAAAGCCGCAGAGACGGACCCAGCTATGCTGACCAGGCAAAGGGCATCAAGATTGCGGTTCTTCCACGCACCTACCCGGAAGTCATCCTATCCCGGGAAGACCTAGGTAAAGTGGAAGAAGCACTCATGGCTGCCATGATTCAAGGCTAGTCAGAACAGCTAGGGTTCAATGGGATCCACTTTAGGTCAGGCTTGATACTGATCGACTGTGAGGACCAGGGCTCTGCTAACTGGCTAAAAGATGTTGTGCCTAAAATGACACTGCTGGGGACACCAATGACGACGTGCAGTGGGAATGAAATACCCAGTATGCACATCGTAACCATATACCTGCCGAGAAGCGCTGGGAAGCAACCAGAAGAGCTTTATAAGCTGGTAAAAATCCAGAACGCAGAAGTCAACAATAATGCATGGAAGACACTGCGGTGTAAAGAGTCGGGAACCGGCAGGCTGCTCACGATCGGAATCGATGAGCAGTCGATGAAGGCTATCCAAACCCGGAGCAATAAGATAAACTACCAGTTTGGGAAAATAGCAGTACATATACACAAAAAAAAGGGAGAAGGGAGAAACGAACGTACCGACGGGTATGGTTGCGAACGAACTGTCGCCAATTGAGGCACAGGCAGTACGTGAAGCAACACCCGAGAAGGAATCGGAAATCAACCTTCTCCCAGGCGAGCTGGACTCGATCGAAGACACCAAGATATCCTTGATGTACGATGACACGCCTGTCGGCTGAGGAGGTGGCTGTCTCCCTTCCGGATGAGGGCGATGGGCCTATGAGCCGGCTACTATAAGAAAAATGACTGAAAGCACCAAGATGGCACAGGTCAATCTCCACCATGCGAAATCAGCATCTGCTGTGATCGCCAGATTGACCACCAGGCTGGACCTGGGCCTAGTGCTAATCCAGGAAACCTGGATTTATAAAGGAAGTATAAGAGGACTGGGCACTCAAGACACGCAGGTAATTTGGGACGTTAGATCTGACAAACCCAGAACATATATCTTAATGAGAAAGGATATTACATACACTTGCCTTTCAGAATTTCTTACAAAAGATCTGGTCGCTATCCAACTAAAACTGGATATCGGCGGAACCCTACGTGAGGTGGTGATTGCGACTGGATACCTTCCAGGTGAACAAACCGAACCTCCAACCAAAGAGATGGAGGGATTGGTGCAACACTGTCTAACACGGAATCTACCGCTGGTAATTGAATGCGATGTGGGGAAGCACCAATACAAACAAAAGGGGTGAGAACCTACTATAATTTCTCCTACAAAATGAGCTACATATATTGAACTTAGGAAATACTCCTACCTTTGTCACTAGGGCAAGACAAGAGATGATTGACATCACCTTCTGCAACGCCCACTTCCTGGTGGAACAAAGATTTAGAGAAACTTAGAAAAATAATAAGAAGCCTATTTAATAAATCTATGCGCACTGGAGACTCGTCACAGTACACGACCAGTCTTACTGAATATAACAAAAATATGCGGAAGGCAAAGAGAGATAACTTTCGAAAATTTTGCAGTAACATTGCAGATACAAGTCCTGCAACTAGAATTTTTAGAGCTCTCTCTAAAACTAAAACAGTTCAAGGACTCTGTCTAAAGAAGCCAGACGGTACATTTACGAAAGATGAGGAGGAGAAAGCACGCTTTTTACTCGCAACTCACTTTCCAGAATGCATCCCCATACTGCAAGAAGATACACCAGAATACTTGCAACAGGGTAACACCAGAAGAACGAACTGGAAACTAGCAAGCGATATTTGCACGGAAGATAGGATAAGATGGGCCATCGGCCCATTCAAACCTTTCAAATCCCCTGGGGACAATGAAATATTCCCAGCATTGCTACAGAGGGGACTAGACCTTCTAAAAGGGCCAATGCTGAAAATGTTTAGAAGTAGGCTGGCGTTTGGTAATATACCTATGCGCTGGAGAAAAGAAAAGGTGGTGTTTATCCCGAAGGCGGGCAATAAAGACCCCTTCTCACCTAAGTCCTTCAGACCAATAAGCCTTACCTCATTTATGCTGAAGACCTTAGAAAAGCTAGTGGATAACCACATCAGGACCACTTACCTGATTAAGGAACCACTTCACAGAAATCAACATGCATATAGGTCTGGCAGAACCACTGAAACTGCCCTATACCAGCTAGACACCGTCATTCGTAATGCCGTAAAGGACAAAGGAACAGCCATTTGTGCTTTCATGGACATCGAAGGTGCCTTTGATAATACATCACACACTGAAGTTGCAAAGGCACTTAAGAAGAGGAGTATAGATCCTAACCTTATCAGATGGTTAGTACAGCTACTGGACTCAAGAACAGTCGAGACTAGCCTACCTGATAAAAAAATTATAGTCAAAACCACGAAAGGATGCCCACAGGGGGGTGTCCTCTCCTGTGGTGTCTCGTAGTGGATGAATTATTAGAGCTCCTTACAGATAATGGCATCACATGTCAAGGCTATGCGGACGACATAGTTATTATCTGCATGGGGAAGCATGAAGACACACTATGTGATCAAATTAAGATGGGCATTAACATTACAAGATCTTGGTGCTCTAAGGTAGGACTGAGTATTAACCCATCTAAAACTACTATCGTTCCTTTCTCTAGGAAGTATAAGATGAAGTTACTCAAGCCAATATGGGTGAATGGCACGCTGATCGAATTCTCCAAGGAGGTAAAATACCTAGGAGTAATATTTGACAAGGGTACCACATGGAAAACTCACTTAGAATACGTAGTGAGGAAAGCTACAATGGCAATGATGACTTGTAAAGTCATTGCAGGTAAGAACTGGGGGTGTACCCCCAAAATAATGAAATGGATGTACCTCACAATGGTCAGACCCATAATAACATATGGAGCCATTGTCTGGGCGGATAGAGCTAAACTGACAACAACTAGGAAACAACTGCACAAAGTTCAAAGGTTAGCTTGTATAACTATAACAGGAGCAATGCGAACCTGTCCTAGTGTGGCATTAGATGTACTACTAAAACTAACGCAGCTGCATCTTCATATCCAACAACAGGCTGACAGAGCCATTGCTAGGGTAGGAAGAATTAACACTAGCAGGAATACCTGTACCGGGAATCAAACAAGTGTCAATATGAAAGACACCCACCCACTCCTGCAATACCCTAGTGATAACCTAGGTATAATGAACAACTTCACTAGAAGATTCCAAGTAGGGCTCAGCAATAAAGTAGAATGGGAAAACATAACGCTGAACTACAATATCAAACCAGCAGTAATTAGCTGGTACACAGATGGATCCCTAACAGACGAAGGAAGTGGAGTTGGAGTCTTCGGACCACGCACTAAATACTTCGAATCACTAGGGAAATTCACAAGTATCTTTCAGGCAGAAATATATGCAATAGAAAGATGTGCTCAATTTAATTTAAATAGGGGGTACAAGAATCAAAGAATCGCTATATTCTCCGATAGCCCGGCGGCTATTAAAGCAGTAAGTTGGCCTATGATCAAATCCAAACTGGTCATGGGAATGCATAAGTAAATTAAATAAACTAGGAAAATTTAATAAGATCACTATATACTGGGTACCCGGACATGCGGGCATACCAGGAAACGAGCAAGCAGATGACTTGGCCAGGAGAGGGGCAGCGTCCCCTTTCATGGGTCCAGAGCCTTTCTGCGGGCTCGGACCAGGATCAATGAGAATCCTGGTAAAAGAGGAAGAAAAGAAAGCAAGAAACTTTTTCTGGGAAAAATGTGAAGGACTAAAACAGAGCAAAAAGCTGTTAGGCCCTTACAATAAAAAGAGATCGGAAATTTGCAACGGTCTTAAAAGGAGAGATCTAAGAATGATTGCGGGTTTCCTGACCGGACACTGTAGACTTTGGAGACACTTGTGTAAAATCGGAATCGAAAGTGAGAGCACCTGCAGATTCTGTCTGGAGGACGACGAAACTCCGGAACATATCCTGGAGGACTGCCCAGCTCTGACCCAAATCAGGCACATATATCTTAGCAATTACCAAGTAACAGGAAAGGCGGTGCATGCACTCAATCCCAAAAACCTAGTGGCCTTTTTCAGGGCAGTAGGGCTGGATGAGTTGCTGTTAGTCAACAACTGTTAGGGCACAATAGACCTGTAAGGTCGCAGTGCCTACTACTTAATAATAAATAAATAAATTCTGTATCCCAACATCAAGAGCATGAGAGAGGTGTGCCCAAGCGAAAAAGAACTGATTATGAATTTCAGTTTTTGTGGAGAATTGTTTCCGGAAACTAATATTGGCTCTGTCTGACATTACACAAAGATTGTTTGCACAAATATTGCCTGTAGTTTATAATTAACAACGATGGTGGATACCGCAAACTTGGTTGTTTAGAAATTCTCGTGAATGCTATCTTTTTCCTAGGCGAGTAAAATTTGACATTATGAGGACACAGAGTCGACCGATCGATTATCAATGCTGCAGTTCCAAAGTAGAAAGAAGGCAACTTCAGAGGATTACTAAGACTAAAAATTTAATCATCTGTTAACTTCAAAGGCACAGGTATCTTTTATCAGCAAAACAATCCAAACTCAGCTCATAGACTGTTGTGGATTAGGAATTGAAAAAGTCATTTTACGACGTGTTGCAGTTTTCAGCGAAACACCTGATTCATTAAGAAAAGCTCATGTAAAGTTAAATGAAACAAGCAGTTTTAATGACTCTTAAAGTGAACATTTTGTGATGTAGACACAATTAATATCGAGTTTATTTTTATATATTAGAGCTTAGTCTTATTCGCCACTATATTTACTGGAAGAAACCTTATAGCCTTAATATCAGAGAAGATTTTACAGCTTTTATCGATGCATTCGGAGAGCTGACCAAAAATATATATGGAAAAGTGAATGGTATGAAGACGAAGAAGAAACATGGCGACTTTATTGAAAATCACGACATGTCACAGAAGAATTATTTTAAAAAGGCGGTGCTTTGGAATAGTATTTAGTGAAATGGAAAAATTGAGTCTCGATATCAAATAATAGCGATCATGGAGCGTCAAGAGAAATTTAACTAAAAGCTACTAATTCTACCATGTTGCCATGTGATAAAATTCATACAAATTGAAAAGCAGCACTTAAAAACCGGTAGAAATAAACTTTATACAGAAAACTTATGATATGGTTAGAGAAGTCACTCCTTTTTTTCGAAGTATGTATCAAGGAATACAGTTTAAGGTAGAATATTTAAGAGGCATGGTGTGCTCAACAATAAGCTCGTATGGATTGGTGCAAAGTGTTCAAGCGTTAGTTTACGCTCTAGCAAAATTCGTAATTTAATTCCGCGACTGTACCGGGATGCTACAAATGTAGTTGCAGCGTTGAATATGTGGAGCGGGGATTGAAAGAAGGCACGTCTGCTTCGATTAGAAAACAAAATTGCCAAATCCAACAACAGTTGTTTGCGCACTTAGCACTGCGAAGCAAATGGTCGCCTGTTTTTTCGGCTGAATGGCTAAGAAGCCACTATTTCGCTTGAGAAACGTAGGACGTTCAACTCTGAATGGTAAACGATCATTAGTTAGAAATGCTCAAAACCAACTGGCGATGACGAATCACCCTCCACCATGACAGTGCAAGCTCTCACACATCGGCTCACACTTAAAATATCGAATTTAGGGGTCATCCACCGTACAACCCTGATTTATCACCCAATGATCTATTTTTATTCCCAAACATCAAAAATAAACAGCATGGTGAACGTTTTTCTACGCCCGAAGAAGCTGTGGATGTGGATTTACAACCCATGTTTTGGAGGTGCTTCAATCGAAGTGGAAAAGTGCTTCGAAAATTGGTTTGAGCGAATGCAAAAGTGTATACATTTTCATGGTGAATATTTTGAAAAACAAAAAAGCCATTTTCATTTAAAAATCTTTATTATTATTTGCTATTCCCAAAATGTAAATAGTGTCATACGTCGTCGTGGTTGTTAGATATATTTGTAATTTTGTAGTATTGGCTAAGAGTAATAAATGTGTGAAAGGTTATTTAAAAATTTCTAACAAATTAAAATTTTATTAAAATCCATCGATAACACTATATCATGTGCTTCAGTAGGGTTCGGCTTAAGAAAATGCCTCTGCCAAAGTTCTCAGGGTCTAAAATGTTAGTTTTGGTACAAAATAAAGAAATGTAAAGTTACAGTTTGATCCGATAAAATTTCGGGGTGGCGACTTGAGGCGTAAATGGCATTTAAGTAATTTTTTGTCAAAATTATGTTTTTTCAAGAATTTGAGACTTTACACCAAAACAAAAGTAAATATCACTTCAATTATAGCTTTTATGTATCGGCGACTACTACCCTTTTTTCGAAAACGCAATTGACTGTCAAAACTGGTGCAAAAACGTCGGTTCTGAAGCATTTCTGCAGATAATACCCGATTTTTTTTTCGATATTTCACATATTGACAGCTTCGATTATTCGTAAGCTTCAATTTTAGCTTTTTCTTCAACAGCGTTTTTCCTTCATCGATTTTAATTTCAGGTATCAGTGCATTGGGATGGTAAAATGCTCCCAGAATTGACTGGGCACGAAAAGGTGGAAGCGTTATTAGTGAAGGCGACCAACTTCTGGGAGTACCAAAGTTAACTGCTTCTACTGGAGTATAAATATCTAACGCACCTTTTAACCTGCCGACTGAATGGGACATTCAAATTGTGGCAGCATGTTTGATGCAACGGCATCCATTTCGGAAAGATTAAATGGGGCTGCAGTTTTGCTAGAGCAGCTATTAGGGCAGCCTGTTATATCTTCCGTGTAGGAATCACATCAGCGAACTATTTTTGCGTGCTGCATTCGCTTCGGTTGCCCCTCTTAGTACGGTTTAATGACTCTTTGCACATATAGTTATGTAGCTAAACATTTAAATGAAAAAAGGACAAAATAATTAATTTCTGCCAAACTGAATTGATGAGAGACCATGCGCGTACTGTTTATGTGGAACTATTGGAGTTAACTTTATTTTTTTTGGGTCGATTCCTGTAGGACATCATTTTCGATTGCCTGGGCCGATGCATCATGCGCCCTGGATGTCCAAAACGCTTTACACATTAAAAATATAATTGTTCCGAGAAGAATTTAATCTGTTAAAACAAGAGGAAAAATATTTTCTAGACTTTTCCATTTATATTGTGCGGTTTTATGTTCATCTTTGGTTTCGGGCACCGGCTGCTGTTGCAGCTCCAAATAAAGATTTAAATTTTATACGTGCTATGCTCAACTCCCAGAAAGTGAATGAAAAAATTTCAAACTTTATCATGTAATCATTTGTGGTATTTGGCTGATGAAAATATCGCTCTTGCGTTATTTGACGATAACGTTTCCTATGTTAAGAAGCGAAAAATGATGCAACATTTATTGGCACCAGATATTGAGGACAACGTCGAAAATTCTGTTAAACGCTTAAAATTGAAAGAAAATGATTTGCCAATGTTTGTTACAAAGCAATTAGCTGACTTCGTTACTTCTAACTCTGTTAAATTTTTCAATCGCTTCAACATTTCAATAGAGTTTCTGACCCAAGATCCTTCTAAATGGCATGATAATGAAGATTTTCTGAATGCTATAAAAATTATAAATACACTAAATGTAGTTAATGATACGGCAGAGCGAGGTGTTAAGCTCATGCAAGATTACAATCAAAAACTGACAACCAAAGAGCATGAATGAAATTTATTGTAAGTAGTAAAGGAATATACCAGGAATATTCCCGTTTAATATTAAAAAATCTCTAAAAAACTGAAATGAAATATTAATGCGCTGAGCTGGTTTTATATTTGTAACTCATACAAATATTGCTGGCCCAAAATGCCCTTTGATGAAATAAGGAACATTTTGGGGTATTTTTGAAAACAATCTAAGGGGGCATAAAGCGTTAAAAATTAAAAAAAAATTTTGTTTCAAATTTTTTCTATGAAATGTTATTTTAAAAAATGATTAAAATTAAAATTAAATCTACGATACACAGTTTTAAAGTTGAAGAAATTGTTCAAAAATTATTCGAAAATTATGTGACAAAAAAGTTTGACCCCTGGTAGTAAGGCAACCCATACACGGACCTAAAATCATACTTTTTATTTTAGTTTTCATATATACTACAAGATAAATAATTGCCAAACAAAAATGTAAAACTTTTTTTTAGTTGGAAATTTTCCAGAGAATGCCTCATATGATTTTTTTTTTTTGATGCAAAGACCCAAGTCTTTATAAAAATAGTTTTTTGACAAAAAATTCCACAAATGCGACTTTTGCCTCAAGTTGCCACCTCTAAATTGTATCGGATCGGACTGTAACTTTTCAGTTCTTTATTGTGTACCAAAAGGAACAGTTTTAGACCCTGAGCCTTTTAGTTACGGCAATTTTTTTTTGCTTCAAACAAATAAGCCGAACCCTAGTGATTACGCCATGCTGAAAAAGGCTTTCGTCACTTGCATGGATACCGTCCACCGTGAGTACAAATATACATCTCATGTATGTACGTATGTCCCATGCAAGAAATTTAGAAATGTATACCTAATATATAGGAAGTGGTTCAAATTGCAAGGGGCACATCACTCAACACAATGTGTTACGCGATGCTTCATATAAACACAAAGAGAGCGGAGAAGGTAGCAGAAGCGCGTAATCTTCAAATGCATGGATGTAGACATGTAAGTATGGCTATTGCTTTGACTGCTGCGCAATGAGCAATGAAATGCAGCATAAATTGACAGATCTCGTAATATGATATGGGACAAAACGCGTCATAATCTACAAGTCCACACTACACTTTACAATGAACTGATAAGGCTACGCGCATGGAGCGATGTGTTCGGAGTGTTTCGAGAAATGCGCGTATGAGAGAGTGGCTGTAGGCGAGAGTGACAGAGAGAGAGAGAGTGCATCGTTAGCACATGGATTCAATCTGGTGGAACTGTTATTTGAGAGCCCTACTCAAGTTGTCCGTGAGCTGGCCGAGCGATTGGCGTCAGCGATGGAGCACATAGCTTAGCTTGACATCGATGCTGTTTCAGTTGTATTTCAAGCTTCATATTGAATGCTCACATGAAATTTATTCATTTACTTAGAGAGTGTTGCGTGTTTTATAAAAACTTCTCAGTTATAATTACGGTTTTATAATTCCACAATGAGCTGCCCATACAGCTCTAATGGGTAAGCTGGCATTTTAATATAAATGTAGATACTTTAATCTGAATAAAAACTTTTCGCAATTCCCCATGCAGTAACTTTAATGCGCACGATGATGCTGCGGTGCCTCTTAGCAATGAGGAGGGAAAGATCTATGGCGATTATCTGATGTTGGATAAAATATTAAGTGCGCAGTGTATGCTCTCCAAGGAGGACAAAAGACCTGTACACGACGAGCATCTATTTATCATAACGCATCAAGGTGGGTAAATTGCTTAGCGCCTTTAGAGAAATTGACCTTGCAAAGAATAGCTTTATTGCTGTTTCACGTTTTTAGTTTATATCAAATTAAATGCAAACGTCAAATGCATACACGTATGTAGGTATGAATAAAATTTTAATCGCGGCGTTTTGTGCTGCGTTATCATTTCTATATGCATATAACGACCTTTTGCTACCGCTTTGGCAAACGTATTTGCGATAACTTCGACTTAATTTATTTTATTTTAGGGATCCGACACATACATTTTTTTGAAAAACAAGTTTATATATTGAATAGTATAAATAAGGCCACAATATTTGCAACCTACCCCATTTTCGCAACTTGATTCAACTAAGTCTACAAGCAGCGATGTTTAATTAAGATTTTTACGAGAAATTCGTGTACATCGCTTCATTGTGCTTGGATTGTGATCCAATGTGATTAGTTCTAATTTTTTAAACTTTAAGGTAGATTTTAAAGACAACTAGAAATATTTTGAGTGCCTTAAGTTCCGAGTCCATTGTGCTCTCCCCCAATAAATACATTACTAAACTCAGAGATTATAAAAGTTTTAGCCTTAAAGTTCGGTTATATAATATTCCATATTCATTCTTCAGATAGGTTGTATTTATTAACCGTGGTAACCACTTCCTAAGGGGTAGTAACCGTAAAAATCTGCCATCTTTTCTGAGTTTTTGAATGAAAAAATGTCTGTTTTGTTTGTTATTTCAACTAAAAATGTCTAATTTTGTGTGTCTTACTTTAATTCTAAAAAAATATTGTATATAGGTGGCCCGCATTCAAATTTATTTAGCAGTTTGACCGCTATTGTGTTACACACATCCAAACACACAAACTTTTATATTTATAATATTATTAGGATATATACCTCAGTGCTTATTGTACTTGCTTTAATTGTTTGTATTAAATATTTATTAAAGCAATGGAATACTGTGCTCTTCTCATAATGGTATCAGTTCGTTGGCCATCAGTTTAGAATACATTTGAGCATTCATACGTGAGGACACAAAACGAATTTATGTATTGCCTTCAGCGCCAAAGGTAGCCCATACCATCAGGGATAGCAGGTATCCTTCCAATACTTGTGAGAAGCGTTAGGCCCATCTAAATTAAACTTTTTTTCATCGATGAAAATTACTGTATTCCATTCGTCTTGCTAAAATTTGTACTTCTTAAAGAAAAGGAGGCATGCTTTTATATGACTCTTAGTAAAGCGCGGCTTTGTTACTTTGTTACTTTATTCTTAGTCCTAGTTCAGTTTTATTTTAAATATATATATATAATTATATCTATCTAGCTATCAATCTATCAATCTATCTAGCTATCAATCTAGCAATCAATCTATCTATCTAGCTATCAATCTAGCTTTCAATCAATCAATCTATCTATCTAGCTATCAATCTAGCAATCAATCTATCTATCTAGCTATCAATCTAGCTATCAATCAATCTATCTACCTATCTATCTATCTATCTATATATCTATCTATCTATCTATCTATTCTATCTATCTATCTATCTATCTATCTACCTATATATCTATCTACTTATCTATCTTTCTAATATCTATCTACTTATCTATCTTTCTAATATCTATCTATCTGTCTATATATCTATCTATCTATCTATCTACCTATATATCTATCTATCTGTCTATCTATCTATATATCTATCTATCTATCTATCTATCTATCTATCTATATTTCTATCTAAATATACTCTGCGAAAAAATTTGGTATACATGTTAATGGGATCGGAAGTAGTTTTATTAGCTTTAGTCAAAATCAAAATCACACCCATGAAAGTGATAAGTAAAATTCGTCATACCTTTGCATCTATTTGAGGAAAACGGATGAAATTTGTTATATATGTTAATGGGGTCGAAAAAAGTAAGATTCATAGGAAAAGTGGGACGAATTGCTTTTGTAAAAGGAACCAACATTCATTATAACAATAATTTTTATTGGGCGCACCAAAAAAGGGTTCCGGGTTCAGCTAACACTTTAAGCATATGTGTATTCTGTTTTTTTTGATAGGCGATGACCCACCCCTTATATAAAGTAATAAACAAAATATTCATGTTAATGGAACCGACGTGAGCGATAAACAAAATTCGTCACAGCTTTGCATTGATTTGAGTAACAGAGATGACATTTTTTATACATGAGAATGCGATCGGGAGAAGTATTCATGTTAATTGTGGTCAAAATCGGAGAGGCGATACTCCGGCCACCATATAATCGATAAAGAAAATAGGTTATATCTTTGAATCCATTTGAATTACAGAGATGAAATTTGGTATACATGATAATGGGATCGTTGCATAATAATTGTCCCTATATTTTTCTTTGAATATTAAACACCAGAAAAGGACAACGTTGGTACAAACCAAGCCTGAATACTTGTCAGACACGCTTTTAAATATTTCCGAAGTCTGAACTATATTGTGCCATAAGAGAGCGTATTTCGTATTTAGTTAATTTTGACTCTGACTACTGATTTAGAAAAAAGGACGTCTGCGGATCTGCAATTGTTCTACCCTTTATGAACCTCTATATATATTGGATTAACGTTTTTTGCTAAAATATAATGAATAAAGAATTTTTATATGTAAGCATTATTGAATGATTATTTGTGTCCTTTGTTTAGGTATTTCGTTAAGAAAGATTCGCTGATAATTTTGTGCAAAATTCGGTCAAGATTATATTTAAAATCATTTTGTAATCATAATTCAAATATTCAGCGAGTAATAAAAAGCATAAACGGTCCTTACAGCTTTATTCTAATAGCCAAGTATTTTTGGTTACTGCGACAATCATATAATGTCTTCAAGTGACGCTACTGAACGAAACCCGGTTTTTTTAGAATTTCTTAGCGCTGATAGATTGGCAACGTGGTTTCATTAAGATTACATAAAATCAGTATATAAAGGGATTCGAGCTACTACTGCATTATGGTTAATACCAGTATTCCTCGAATCCGATAAGTTTTAATTATATACAGAAAATGCCTATGATTCACGTTTGGTTACAAAAAATGCATGAATGGAAAATGTTGGAATGTGCTTATAAAATCTATTTTCAAGATCTTGCAGTAGGAGATTTTTACCGCATAGCTGGATCTGTTATTCATTGATAACACCCTCGGATCCTCGAAGAAGCCAAAGTTCTGTTAGTTCAAGAAATATTTGTCAAGGCGAGAGAACCTAATATTGTTTCAAAATGGGTTGAGTTCAGAAATCTGTCAATGAGAAATGCGCAAAGATGGGCTATTTTAATTGCTGAATACATTCCTGGCCTTCCGATCTTGACATTGCAAATTTTTCATAGACCACACAGTTGGTACATATCAAATAAAAAAAAGCACAATTTTTCATATGAGACAAATTTCAAATGAAGAAAGAAAAAAGTTTGAACTGGAAATGATGTGAATGATTACTGCAGCCTTTCAAAATTTTGAAATGCAATAAAACGCCAGCTGAGAAAAACATATCAATTAGGGTTACACAGAATAAATACATCATAACTAATTTTCAGCTTAATTGACAGAGATCCATTTCAAATACAACTTTTGCACGGTTCTTTACGTATAGCAATCCATAAAAATCTAAGACCGAGAAAACCGTTTTAGTCAAAAGTAGTAGTAGTAGTAGATAATATGTAAAGAAAGTGTGTGTACGTATGTAGAAAGTATTTCAATAAAATAAGACTTATCGTTTTGATTTAGATCAGAGTGAGTCTTGGGAAAAACAGTAATGGTTAATTACTTAAACGTTACAAAATTCTTATTAATTTATCTTTTTTTGTATTACTTCAGCATACGAATTGTGGTTTAAGCAAATCATATTCGAGTTGGATTCTATACGTGAAATGCTCAACGAGGAAGTAATCGATGAGACAAAGACGCTGGAGATATTGAAGCGTTTAAATCGCACAGTTCTAATATTAAAGGTATTTGGACTTCGAATGTTGTATCGATTTACTTTATACTTTATACATAAATTTATAATTTCACAGTTGCTCGTCGAACAGGTGCCCATTCTGGAAACAATGACCCCACTTGATTTTATGGACTTTCGTAAATATCTGGCTCCCGCATCCGGATTTCAGAGTCTTCAGTTTCGTCTAATTGAGAACAAGCTAGGTGTATTGTCTGAGCAACGTGTTAAATACAATCAAAAGTACTCGGAAGCTTTTGGGAATGATCCGGTGGCTATGGAGGCTATACGCAGTTCAGAGGAGGAGCCCTCGTTACTGGAGTTAATACAAAAATGGTTGGAGCGCACTCCAGGACTCGAAGAAAAAGGCTTCAACTTTTGGCATAAATTTCAGCAGAGTGTCGATAGATTTCTTGCGGATCAAGTTAGCCAAGCTATGGTGAGTACTGGTTGAAAGGCTCACTCATGATCGTTTTCTCATTGTCGCTATTTTTGTCATTACTTCTATAATTTTGTTTGCAGCAAGAGCCCGCAGAACGTGCGCGCGCCTATCGCCTAATGGATATAGAGAAACGCCGAGAAGTTTATCGTAGTATCTTCGATCCGGAGGTCCACGAGGCTTTGGTGTCACGCGGCGATCGTCGTTTTAGTCACAAGGCACTACAGGGTGCAATCATGATCACTTTCTATCGCGATGAGACACGTTTCAGCCAGCCCCATCAGCTGCTTACACTGCTTATGGACATCGATTCGCTTATCACAAAATGGCGCTGTAAGCAAAAATGAAATAATTTAAACAAGCGACTATACACTACTCAATCTATATTTTATGTTTCGCTTTGTTCTCTTTCGAACTGGTGCTCAGATAATCACGTCATCATGGTGCAACGCATGATCGGCTCACAGCAGCTAGGTACCGGTGGTTCGTCAGGCTATCAATATCTTCGCTCAACATTGAGGTAAGTGTGTGAAGTGCTGAAGTATGTAAGGTGAAATACGTATGTTACACTGCCGAAGACATTGATGTCTAAGTACATAGGAAACTTAGAGGTATTACAATAAAAACAAATATATTCTGGGCTATCAGGTAGAATCAGAAAACGGTTCAGGCTTAAAAATGACAAAACATTCGAGAACTCAGCAGAAAACTTAAAATATAATTCTAAATGAGCAAATAAATACGAAAAAATTTGGTGGTTCCAAAACTTCAATACCCATCAAACTTGCAATCGAACATAAGCAATAATACAACTGAAAGAAATAAGCAATAAATATATATTTTTATCTTTAAAGAAGTTTCCTGTACCACGACCTCCATCTAACCTCACTTTTATGCACAGGTTTTTAACATAGGCTGTAGGGGCTGCACCGTGTTACGCTAAAAGAGAAAATATAGAGCCGAGCGTTCATATTTTGATTTTCAAACTGTTTTTTATAAAACCATTTTCAAGGTTACGCATATGAAAAAGAGTCAACCACAACTTATTATTGGTTGTAATAAAATAGTTTTTCAAAGAGTATTTTGTTGAAAAATTTCATAAAATATTAGCGGAACAAGACAGCAACAAGGAACCGTAAGTCGCTAAATCTGACCGCTAACAAATTTCTTCGCACTGGTCGAAAAGCATGCCTTCATAATAAGCCTGCTATACACTGGTCTCTATGTGTTCCTTGTTCGTCTTTCTTGTTTACAATTGCGTTTATGTTTATGTAAATATCAACTGTTTCTAAAACTTCTCAGTAAATATTGTTTATTTCGGTTCCAACTATTTTGTGACGAAAGATTTTTATTTCATAATTGTTGTTAGGCCCTATACCGAAGGTACAAGAGCCTATTGAGTTTGTGCAAATGTATGTAACAGGTAGAAATAATGGTCGGAGACCCCCCCAAAAATACCCCCATTATGGTCAGGAGTGATAGAGGAGTCGATATAGACATGTCCGTCTGTCCGCCCGTCTGTCCGTCCGTCCGTCTGTATGAACGAAAGGATCTCGGAAACGGTAATAGATAGAGACTTCGTGTTTTTTGCATTCGACTAGGACTGCTCCGGAATTTTACAAGTTTATTTTAAAATTGTGCCGCTCCCCCCCTCACCATAAAATCACCTCAAAGGCTAAAAATGTCTTCGGCACAAAAAAAATTTAGTGCACTAATATAAAGTTAAAGCCTCTCTAAGCCAAAATCCAAAAAGTTCATCAAAATCGGTTAATAAATGACGCGCAGTAAGAAGTGGTCATGTGTTTGGTCATAAGCTCGGGAAACATTTAATGTGTTTGTTAGGCGACCTGAACTGGTACAGGGCCTCTTACAGTCGGTTACGCCCGACTGAAATTTCCTTACTTGTTTTTTTTTTCTTGCTATTTTTCGGATTGATTGTATTATGTAATGAAGTGTGCGCCATAGGGCAAATACTTTTATGCTGCAAAATATAGTTTCGTATGTGATAATCGAATTCGAATTGGAAACTCTACTTACTTGCGAGCATCTTTCGAAGAGTTCAACCCTCCACCGTTACAAAACATAACGGCAACGCCCACCCCAATTAGCCTATATTCTTTTCCATCGTCCTATCTATCTCTATACCAATTGGTTAAGCGGTTTTGCCATAAGAGAGGAAAATACATCCATCCATACATCCATATAAACTTTCGCATTTATAATATTAGTAGGATTCTTAATTCATCCGGTCCCATTAACAAGAATACAAAATTTCATCCCTATACCTCAAATGGATGCAAAGATATGTTGAATTTTTGTAGCATATTTGCAGGCGTAGAGTATGGCCGACATAGATAGATGTAAAGTGAGGGAGAAGCTGATTGCGGAATCCGACTTGGAGCCGTCGGTGTACAAGAAATTAAGTTCGAAAATTTTTTTTTTGGTAAACTATGGCTGTGGTATCTCTTTTCAGGTTCGAGAGTAGAGAAATGTCAATGGGTGAGATTTCAATTTGTAGTTTTTAGGCCCTGTACCGAAGGTACAAGAGCCTATTGGGTTTGTGCAAATGTATGTAACAGGTAGAAATAATGGTCGGAGACCCCCCAAAGTTACCCCCATTATGGTCAGGAGTGATAGAGGAGTCGATATAGACATGTCCGTCTGTCCGTCCGTCTGTATGAACGAAAGGATCTCGGAAACGGTAATAGATAGAGACTTCATGTTTTTTGCATTCGACTAGGACTGCTCCGGAATTTCACAAGTTTATTTTAAAACTGTAGTTGACTGTAGCTTCGGCTGTTTCTTTTATTTTTTTTGTTATTTTGTACGTATTTTCTATGGGTGAACGTCAGGCCGATATTATAGTTTTAAAATCTTTCAGTGAGGCTCAAATTATTCTGATTTCTATTGGTATTATGTTTGCTTCATAAAATAGGTTATTGATTGGACTTTTCTATAAATGTGTAGAATGTCATAAATTTTTTATATAATAATCGATTTTATTGCGTTTTTGAAAATACTTGTGTGACAATTAAATTTATTGCTAGTAAGACATTTTATTATATTGAGTCTTTTACTAAGTTGCAGGAAAAGGTCATAAATGCGTTGCTTCCAGCTATAGCCTTTTGTTGTTCTGATCCCAAGTATTTTGAGAGCTTTAACTTTTTGTAATGGAAAAGTGTTGGAGTACAGTTCGAAATTGTATTCTTTTTTCCGACACATATGGAGATGCTTACACTTGTGTATAGAAAATTATGCACCAGAAGCACCATTGGAGCGTGTCAGCAAAAAATGGGTCAATATTCAATGAGTTTTGTTTCTTATTCATATGCAAAAATTCGAATAAATTATGTTTGGCTATTGTTTTATTAAGTTGCTATTGAGAACAGTATGACTGATACTGAGGGATTCCGTTTTCTAAGGGCTTTATTGTAGAGCATGCATTATTGGTTTGGACAATGATTATTTATTTGAAAGGAAGTTGAGTATGAAATTTATAATTTCTATGTTGCGATCTCCTATGTATGAACAACTACCTTATGGAAGGCATTGGCGAAATCGAGTGAGATTTCAAAGATGTGTTTTTCAGTTGAGTTGTAGGAGTGACCTGATAATCTAGCATGGCTTTTGGATCAGACACCGATTTTCCCTTACATAAACCCATTTGGCGACTATCGAGTAACTGGCTGTTTGTAGCTAGCTACCAAAGTCGTTTTGACATTATTTTGTCAAGGACCTTCGAAACGCATGAATTCAGGGATATGGGGCGATAAGAGTTTATGGATGTTTTATTAGAGTTTAGGGAAAGTGCATATTTAGGCATTACTTAGAAAACACGCACGAATTTTGCTTCAATTTCGCTTTTGCATGCCACAGACGTTAAGTGGTAGTAAATTATTGTTATGAGATGTATACCGTATGTTGCCATGTTCGAAAACTCTAGTAGAATTGAAATCGCTTGGAGTTCTGTGGCATGGTGTAAATTATTTAGCGGTTTGGCAAAACTCTTGAAACCAAAACACTAGTGTTTTCTGTCGCATGCCTGATATTCTATAAATTGAGAGATATTGGTTTTTTGAAAACAAACACAAAGTGGTAGTAATGGGACGGCATATGAACTGCTGCATAATAATTTTGTGTGTTACTAGAAGCCGCACTTCGAAGCTGCAGGCCCAAACCATGACGCTTTCGCCGCCGCATATGATAGTTGCCTTCAGGTTATAATTTTCAGCAGTATATTTAGCTTTTATTACACAAACGATAAATCGTTGCAGCGCACGAGTTCAAATATAACTTTTCTGGTTCCTAGGACCCGCCATATTTCGTATCGTAGCTTAAAATACAGCTATAAGTACGAATATGACACTAAATCTCAAATACAGTGACGGCAGCGTCATAGTTTTAAGTAGATTAAAATTTGGAATAAATGGAGGACGCAAAGAAAAAAATGTCTATAACGAAAAAAAATTGCCGAAAAGACCCGAAATCTCGGGAAATGGCCAAGGTTATAATCATGGCCAAGGTTATAATCATTATCAAGATAATGACCCACAAAATTAATCATTGATCAACCACTACTTAAATGAAATTGCCCCACTTAATGCACCGCCGGAGGTATTACTAGATTTCAACACTACTGAAAATTGTTGGTGGAATTTGTACCAAATCAAACTCAGTTTAAAAATCTTATGTTAAAACGACCGAACGAACATCACTCCCGAAATAACTAGTCGCCTGGTTGAACATAACACGTTCTTGAGCCTTACTTTTAATACAATTTTCCTGCGCTTTAGCACTTCTTCTGTGGTCCGGCGAATTTGAAAAATTATTTCGGAATTTAGAATTGTTACTGTACACCGCTACAAACAAACTCGTTTCTACTATATATATATATGTATTCAGAAATTAAAAACAAGGAAAACATTGCTGTTGAGTGTACTAGACTTCGAGATATCGTGTATCCACACTGAACCTTAAATTTGTACTTCATTGGTGTTGGCATAAGTTAAACCAAATTTGTAAATTCAAGCGTAACTAAACCACACCAAAATGGTTTTCTTACAAACTCCAGAAAAGAGGTCAGATTTATATGCTACCCCTTCCAGTGATCTGCTATGGACCTATATAGAATATTTCATTAGAATTTAACATACACCAAATTTGTCATGTTTAGCTAAATTAACGAGAAAAAAATGTGTTTTTTAATCAAAAATTGAGAAAAGAGAGCAGGTTTTAATGGGTACCACTCCCTAAAGAGAGGGGGTTGACATGTTCATTAAACACAACCTATGAAAAGAGAATTGGATCCATTAAATAATCAAACTTGAAACCTCTATATTTTATAGTCTCTAAGTTTTTGTTGTTCATAGCCAGACAGACGGAAATGTCTATATCCACTTGACTCTTTGTAGGGCGCCATCTCCTTTTGTGCTCCGATTTGGATCGTAATAAAATATAGTATTAGGATTAAAGCAATGTATACCTTAAATTTTGAAAAAACATCGACAAAAATCTAGAAATGTTGGACAGATATGCTTGGGACCACCACATTTAGTGGATCGTTCTAATAAATAATCTGTCTCTCCGTTTTAAAGATATTTTCGAAAAAATTCCTTTTATTTATCCAGTCACTAGTTAAATACTGACCAAAAATAATTTTTGTATCTTTTTGTTACAGTGATCGCTACAAAGTATTTCTGGATCTGTTCAATTTATCAACGTTTCTTATACCTCGTGAAGCTATACCACCGCTGGACGAAACTATGCGCAAAGAGCTGATCAATTAGAGGCAATCAAAATGAAGAATCGACTGTGCGAGCTGTAGACTTTAAAATGGCATGTGTTTGAGGGTTATGATAATCTTTCACCAAATAATAATATCAATAATTTGAAAATAATAATAATTATAATAAAACTGTTGTACATTCGACTTCGATATACCTTTTACATTATATAAGGTGGTTTTCTCGAACAATATATTGGTATGGGTGAATATTTTTATATAATATTATATTCCGATTGTCGAAAGAAACACCAAATCCATACGTTTTAGCTTTGTTAATAAGAAACACAATATATAATATTTCTGAATTCCAACAAATCATGTGAACTACTATGACTAAAAATGCTTATATTATAGCTCATTAATTGTAAATACTTAAATTTGAATGCCCTATAGTTCATGCATGTATGTATGCATACATTTTATGTATATTGTATGCATATATGTGTAAACATGGAAATCTTGTACTCGACAACACTGCCATCAACAACTTCTTCGATGAAACGTCATGAGCATAGATGACGCGCTTATCGGTATGCTATCGCTTGTAACATGTGCCTTGACTTGACCTATGACATGTCTTTGACTGCGTCTAGTAGCATAATAAAATTGAGGCAACGAAAGAGTACGAAAACAGAGACAAAGGCGAACACTAAAAAAAGAGTGTCAGCTTATTTCCTGTTTTCCAAACGTTCTAAAAAAACAAAGTTGCACCACCTTTGAAAGTGAGAAAATATTTATTCAGTTTAGTAACCAACTGTTCACGGCACGTTTTGCTACGCCCGTAAAAACTATTGCCATAACAAATAATGTATCTATGTATGTTCTTTCCAATGCTTCAAAACCGGATTCCTTTCCTGGACTAACTGAAGTTCTTCTGTGACTTTGAACTCAATCGGTTAAACGGTTTGGCTGCCTAAAAAGTACGTAGATATAACATACATTTTTATATATGACTACCTTGCGTTGTTAAACCCCCTCTTTGTCTTCGTTTTGTAAAGTTGAGGTATCGCCGAAAATGAAATTTTTTAAGTGTAATTGTACAATATTTAGCTTATCATGCCATTGTACGATTTTTAGTTGACCCCTCGTGCTCTGCTTCGAATTTGGTTGGTATGGACTGTTCGTGACATGCCCGATACATAAGTTTTTCAGTTTACAAACTTAAAAAAAAATATTAATGATCTACCTCCACGTCTATTTCACTGTCACAATTGTCAGAATTAATATCAGTTGCTGGGGAAATATTAATGTTATTATCATTATTACAATTTTTTTCAAAACTTATTGATTCCAAGAACTGCTGGCAATGGTATTTTTTTATTTTAACCCAAACTTTTCGACAGAGGTTCTGATGGCTCTTTGGAAAACATCTGTCATATTGTTTCGTCGTGTATCCTTGCGAGCATGTAACCGCCTGTCACTTTGAGGCGTTTTCTTCAATAGCACTTACAGGCAGTACAGATGCTTATATTATTTGGAAATCGTGCACTAAAACTGTAAGGACTGCTGCCGGCATCGGAAACCATGAGTACACCATGAGTAGAGTGTTTTTTGGCAAAATTTTTGAAATTGTTTTACATCATTTGGCAGCTGGCAAGAAATCGCAATTAAAATGTGAAATGTGTTTTCACTCCCATTCTGTTTAGGCATGTCGACATGTAGGGCCATATTCTTCCACATCTTCTCCAAAATTAGTTTTTTTTGTTTCGCCATTTAATTTTTTCCAATGTTATCTCTAAAATGATATTTCTTGAGTTCAATTCTATAAGCATTTTTAGGATCAATCTCGAAAAATAGAATACACGCGTGGAATGGACTCATGTCATATTGTAATGCTTCGGGTCTGGGCTTAATTTTTGGTGAGTCCATAAACCATTCATTCTAAAAGTCTCATATACAGGTCATATTTTACTGTTAGATTTCTTTTATTTACAACTGTACAGACATATAAAGAAAAATCTTTTATTTGATCGTCCAATTTTTTTATCTCTTTAAAAGTGTGGTCTTTGCTCCCTTTGACAAATTTAAGTTTGATTGGCCTACAAAATCTAATGGACTGAGGAGTACGATTTATCCACAAAATATTTCCAATATCATCCATTAATTTTAGTTGAATTATTACTGTTGGGAAAAGGGATTGGTCGAAAAGTATTAGACCGCAGCCGAAATAGTTTTGTTAATAAGTGCTCTGTCCGGTTGTTCCGCCATATCCATAGCTTGCAATAAAAGTCACACTTAATATATTTGATTATTATTGACACATAAATTACTTTCTCGCACAATGACGCACGAAATTATATCTTATCCACAATAGACGGGTACGTTGGTTAAGTTTTAGTGGTGGGGCAACGATTTTGATTGTCGCTTATATGGGGGAGGGGCAACGCCCCCTCCGATTTGGTCAGACGAATTGCTTGAGCGGCTTAGCCGCAAGAGAGGAACATACATACATACATACAAACTTTCGCATTTATAATATTAGTAGGATTCAAATATTATAATGAAATTAACCTTATTTTCATGAGATTTTTTTCGAATTTACGTAGAAACATGGGCTGCCTGGTTCAATGTGCAGTGGGCGAACTCAAGTATATATAAAATAAAGTAAAGTTTCCGTACCACCGATACTACATGATATTTTAGTTTTCTTTTCACTAAACAAAAGGTTGACTTTTAAGTAAAAACATGTCCATTTTGCTAGAACTGGGGAAATGCTGAACAATTCAACTATTCCGAATACATTCCGATGATAATTGGGATGTTGCCCGTTGTCCTATATTTATTACAAAATATAACCAGAGAGAAAATCATTAAAATAACAAAACAATACAAATGATAAATCAAAAAGCAGCTTAGAATGGGAAATAATTGCCACACGACAACTGCAAAAGACAACTTAAACAGTTGGCGCATTATAAGTCATTCTCGTAGTGTACTTTTAAAATTTTACACTTCATCATTGAAACTAGATATGGTACTTTAAAACTTTGATTAGTTGTACTGTATGATACTATACGATACTATTATGAGCGGTATCTATGTTTGTATCTAAACGGTATCTCATCAGCTGGCATTTAAATTCATACTGTTTTAAATGTTTTCCTTGGATTTAGTCAATCTTCTTTTAACTGTTGATTAAAAGAAGTCTGATTAGAGATAAGCACCATTTGACTTTTCGGCTACGACTCGCCCAATGTTTGACCTTTCATCGAAATGAACTTAAGTATATTACAACAACAAACACTAATTATGCCGATGGATATAAAAATACGGTGACTTATAGAAAAAAAAACGTATGTAGAAAAACTTCGCTTAACAGAGTAACAGAACACAAAAAGCATATGCCTTCGCTTTGCATCTGGCGAAAACCTTTCAGTTTTACTCAACCATCTGATTTATTGGAAATAGAAGAGTTTTAAAGCGAAACTACTTTACGAAGGCTAAATATGAACTTTTTTTTTAAAAATAGCAAGCCTTACATCTTTTAAAGATTGGGAAGAGTGTGTGTGTATAGTAAATATTCAACTTCAATAGTGTGCAAGGTGAAACGGTATTCAAGAGGGGAAAATTATTGGCTTGAGAGTTTGAAGCATAGAGAATGAGAGCTTGAGTGAGATGAGAGAGAAAGGAATATAGTAAATAGATAACTTGCTGTACCGTTCATTCGTTTATTTTGTGCTACTGAAAAATATTCTTAAAGAACTAAAACCAAAAGTTATATTAGCAATACCAATACCTACGTATTTGTCAGCTGTGGCTGAAAATCAAGAAGGAAGTTCTACATTCTTTTATATTCGTTTGAAGTAGCTAAAATTCCTACATTTGGCATAGGAAAAATCCCTATATCTCATAGAAGATTTCAATGTAGAAATCAACAAACATGGAGCAACGATAGACGCTATATTAACACGCTATTTAAAAACACTGTAGATACACAAATGTTTGTATCTGATTTTAGTTATCATATCAAAGTAATGAAATAAATGAATAATACTATTGAAAACATTTCTGGTGACTATTTTGAAACTTGATTCAATTTTGTTCAGCAGTTTCACTTCAATAGTGTGCTTGCATAGTTGAGGCAAGTGGAATCTGCAGTCTGACGGCGCACACCCTCTTAACTCATCTAATATTTCTCTATCTATGGTGAGTATGACATGGAACGTCAGGATATCATTGAGGCTTATCTGCCGTGCTTTCCTGTAAGTGTGCGCGCATCGGGCATTTGGACGACTTTAAAATCTGCAATGCCGGCGCTGTCTACTTTTACATCGTCTTTCTTTCCTGTCTTATAAACACTTCTGCTTCTTTATTTATTAACTGTGATTTATTCGCAGATGCTTTGGTAGTCAGAAAGTAACCAAATGTTTTTATCAGACGTTAATATCATCCAACGATTTCAAAATATTGTACTTCAACACATAGTAAATGCTCCGTGGTACATACGTAACAGCAATCTTCATGTTGACCTGGATGTAGATATGGCAGTCATCAAATAAAATATTCCCGTAACTCAGACGCAAAGATATGTCGATTTTTGTTTGCCGTTATATGGGTTGTGGGGCACCTCCCACTCCTATTTTAACCAAACTCATGAACTGATTTTCTTCCGATCCCATTAACTCATAAACCAAATATCATTCCCGTACCGCAAATAGATGCATAGAAATATATGAAATATGCCAAATTTATAAAAACATGACTGCCACCGGACAGGCGAAGACTTTTAATTTGCCGAAAACGATACTATTCAAGATGTGCCCGGACCAGCCAAAAACAAGTAAGAAAATACAGTCAGGCGTAACCGACTGTAAGAGGCCCTGTACCAGTTCAGGTCACCTAACAAACACATTAAATGTTTCCCGAGCTTATGACTAAACACATGACCACTTCTCACTGCGCGAATATGAATGAAAAGAAAAGGGGGGTCGTTCAAATTCAATTGCTTATAAAATCGTCATTTATTATCCGATTTTGATGAACTTTTTTGATTTTGGTTTAAAAGGACGTTAACTTTATACTGGTATGCTAAATTTTTTTTGTGCCGAAGAAATTTTTACCCTTGGGGGTGATTTTATGGGGAAGGGGGGGAGGGGCAGAATTTTAAAATAAACTTGTGAAATTCCGGAGCAGTCCTAGTCGAATGCAAAAAACACGAAGTCTCTATCTATTACTGTTTCCGAGATCCTTTCGTTCATACAGACGGACGGACGGACAGACGGACATGGCTATATCGACTAATCAATCATTCCTGACCATAATGGGGGTAACTTTGGGGGGTCTCCGACAATTAGTTCTTCCTGTTACATACATTTGCACAAAACCAATAGGCTCTTGTACCTCCGGTACAGCAAGTAAAATCCAAATGTTGGCATCTTGATGTTACTGTAAACGATACAATTGATTTTGTAGGCCAATCATAAATTTGTCGAAGGGAGCAAAGACCACATTCTTAAAGAGATAAAAAAATTGGACGATGAAATAAAAGATTTTTCTTTATATGTCTGTAGTAAATGGAAGAAATCTAACAGTAAAATATGACATGCATATGACACTTTTACGAGGAAAAATTTTATGGAATGTGGCAATATGGACTCACCAAATATTAAGCCCAGACCCGAAGCATTACAATATGACATGAGTCCGCTCCAAGCGAGGATTCAATTTTTTGAGATTGTTCCTGAAATTGCTTATAGAATTGAACTCAAGAAATATCATGTTAGAGATGACATTGGAAAAAATTAAATGGCGAAACAGAAAAAACTAATTCAGGAAATGTGGAAAAATATGGCCCTACATGTCGACAAGCCTAAACAGAATGGGAGTAGAAACACCAACGACGGCAACACAGCAAGGAGAGCATTTGCAAAACCTAAGCTTCTGGCTGAAATCTTAGGTCTTGATGAGTCTCTCATCACATATTTTCACATTATAATTGCGACTTCTTGTCAGGTGCCAATTGATGTAAAACAATTTCAAAAATATTGCCAAAAAACCGTAACACTCTATATGCCTTGTACTCAATGTTTCCGATGTCGGCAACAGTCCTTACAGTTTTAGTGCACAATTTCCAAATAATAGAAGCATCTGTACTGCCTGTAGGTGTTCTTGAAGAAAACGCCTCAGAAGCACGCAACAAATATTATAAGATTGAATGGCTGTTACATGCCTAAACATAAAATCAGTTTCAATGGAATTAATTTTGTTAATTGACTGCTGACTTACAGAACCACAAAAAATCACAGTTTTATTGCCGAAATGCAGCCTCAGCTGCTCTAAACTTTTAACATAAAATCAACTACATTATGGATCATTGTTTTTTTCCTTTTATATATATTAAATCTGTCTAGTGATAACACTTTAAAGAGTTTGAACTAAACACTAAACATTTTTGCTTAAATTAAATTATAAGAGGCTATATCAACTTCCTTACCAAAGTTAAGCAGGAATGTATGTAAACTTTTGGCATGTTCATGTTCTTTAACGCGTTAAATTTTGTTATAAAATTGTAAAGCACTTAAACTTAATGCGAAAAGTATAATAAAAATATTGAATTATTAGCTTTTTGTAGCACTTCTCGTAAAAAAATTTGTTTGTTTTGAATTTTTTATTTTGAAGTAGCATTTTCGATCCTTAAAAAATGGGAACATTGGTTTTGACGTTTGCCAAACATCAATACAGAAAAATAAATAAACTGTAGCAACCATGGAACATGAAGAACGTGCAGTACATGCAATAATAATATTAGGATGTGTGGGAAGTAGCTACGACGCAAGTTTTTCATTTTAATTCCTATAAGTGTATTAATAGTTTGAAAGGAATCTTTGACCCTACCGTCGGAAAATTTAGCCTTCACCAGACTATCTGCAATAAAGGCTAATCGATTTCGCTGCATGCTGGAACATTGTAGTTAGAAGTACCAGATTTCAACACCTCAACATCCACGTGGCTCAGTCCAGATCAAATTACTCACAACCAAATTGATCTTGTTCTGATTAACGAAAGGCACGCATCGAGCGTGTTGGACGTACGAACGTTAGGTGGTCCTAACATTGACTCGGACCACTATCTTGACCACGTTGACAAGCTGCAATCAGAACAGACCGCCGAAGCCTTTTCAAACACTCTCTCCCGACTGCTCCGGGACACCTTTCAGTATTCTCAAGATATATGTGAATAGTGGAAACACATCTCCCGCTCCATGGATAAGGCTGCCAAGGAGGTCATTGGTCATACAAAACCTGTGAATAATTCTTGGTACGACGAGGAGTGTCGCAATGCTACTGCAAAGAAGAATGCTTCCTATCAGCGAACTCTGCAGTCGGGAGCAACACGTGTTATTAGAGAGCGATATCAAGTGAAACGGAGAGAAGAGAAACGCCTTTTCAGACGCAAGAAAAAGAAAAAAGCCGGGAGATGAAGGTCAACAATTTTATCAAAAGGTCAAGCGTCTGACTGATCCATCGGATATAAGATTCTGTGGCGCGTATTGTGTAACAGGCTGAAGCCATATACGGATTCACAGATAGGATTATATCAGTGGGCTTCAGACCACAAAGGTTGAACAGTGATCAAATATTCACATAACGCAAAAATCTTGGAAAAGACCTGTAAGTTTAACAAACACACACACCACCTATTTGTCGACTATAAAGCCGCTTTCGACACGCCGATATAATCCTCGTTTTTTTTTTCTAGACGCCCTGTCTGCACTAGGTATCCCGGCAAAGATCGTTCAGATCTCACACACAAAGCGTTGTCAGGGTAGGGAAAAACCTCTCTATCCCCTTTGATACCAAAAGAGGTTTCAGACAGGGCGATGCTCTGTCGTGCGATTTTTTCAATCTTGAATACAGAATATGTCGGGCTCGGTTTTCCAAAAGGAAGTGACTGTGACTGGAGAATTTTAACTTCAGTGTTGAAGAATACTTCTTCTATCTTAGATCCGAGATAACAAGCAACAACAACGTCATCATGGAGATCAGGCTTTGTTGGGCTGACCAAGCAAATTAGAAGTGAAGCTCTCTCTCGAAAGACGAAAATTAAAATCTATAAGACTCTGATACTCCTGGTCCTATTGTTTGGCGAAGTGGCATGGACCGTGATTGAGTCAGATGAAGCAGCGTTGGAAGTCTTTGTGTGAAGATTCTCCGAATGATTTTCGGTCCTATTAGAGTCGGTGATGTATTTAGGTCCTGTATGAACCGCGAGCTGTAAGAGCTATTCGATGAGGTTAATATAGTCCAGCGCATAAAATTCCATCGACTGCACTGGGCTGGTCACCTCATTCAAATGGGTGAAAGAGCTCCAGCACGCATGGTTTACATGGGGGGCCCAAACTTGATTGGTGGACGCCAAAATAGAGGACGACCGGGCACGCGTTGGAATGACCAGGTATGGAGAGATCTCTCCGTTCTTGGCTTTCAAAACAACTGGCGTGAGCGCGCACAAGATTATGGAAGCTGGCTCGCCTGCGTAAATGCGGCCATGACTGAAAGATGGTTGACGGCCATTTAATAAGTATATACTAATAGTTATTATAACTATTTTTTGTACTTTATAGTTCATTTTAAATATTGTACGATTTTTTTTTTCATATATATATATTATGTATGTTTTTTAATAAAATTTAAAAAAAAATTTATCATTTTGATTACACCAAAAGTTAACGTTTGTTAGTTTTTCTTTAACAAATGATTTCTATCCTACGATCGATGACAACAACGATCCACAAATTTACATGAGGTATTTAGCATTTCATGACGTCACGCAAATAACCGATTTCAAGCACCACTAAATTAAATTTTATATAACCTATCATATTCTAACTTATTGCATTTGTTATGTGGTTTGCAGTTTAGTTTAAGAATATTTTGTAATCGCTTGAAAATTTAATTGACATTATTTGTTGAAATTTGAAAATATCAGTTAGTGGTGAGTCGTCAATGAGCACCGCTTGCAAGAAATACTAAAGCAGAAGCAATAATGACCACGCAGTGGGCTGGAACTGCCGCAGTTTTACCATTAGAAGTTTTCTCATTCGAAGACTTAGGTTGCGAATTTATATTATTTGTCGAATTAAGGTTGTGCTTGGTAACCGCTGTAGTAAAGTAGTTGGCCCAAATTCCGAAGGTCAGTATATCGGTTTTAGGTGTGAGCAGATTGATGGATACTTCAGTGTTCTTTCCACTAAAAAGAGTAAGAGAATAAATAAGTAGATACTATAATGGAAGAATTCCTGTTGCTCACATTGTTTTTTCCGTCCAGTTGTAATCATCGACCGATAGCGGCATTATCTGTCCGTCGACTGAGGTTGGCATGATTAGACGATGTTGTGCTGTGCTGAAGCTACCACTAACAGTTAAATTACGGAAATAATAATCATAGACCACCTGGACGTCGGCGGGAAAGATTTGACCGCATGTATATAGAGCACCGGAGGTACAAGCAAATATGGCGCAAACCGACTGCGCGCTACGATCAATACGCTGAAAGGTGGTACCATCACCGCTATAGGCACCCAAACGATAGCGGTAGGTTCCCTGTTGTGTCGAGCTATTGCTAACGTTTCCGCTGCTACCTGATGGCAAATTAGTCGTCGCCTGATTAATTGGCTCAATCGCCATATTAAAATCACAGCAGAAAGTGCCGTGGCAAACACGTTTCATTCCTCCAATAAACTCTCGAATAAGATTCCGTGGCAGCAGTTCTGTAGCAAAGATGTCTACATTATAATCACGCAGCATCGCTAGATGCGTAAAGCGCGGCGGTGACGGCTCCGGAACGAAAATCTGTTGTTGCCGCGGTGGCAATTCAAATGGAGTCTGTACCTGAATTTGAGTCTTGTTTAGATTGCGTTTGGGCAAGCGTGCTGTTAGAATAACGGTACGCTGCTGTTGATTTATAGTAGCTTGTAGCCGTCCCATGCGGCCTGCATAGATGCCGGAACCTGTGTTTTGTTCATGAGGTACACTACCGTCGGCGGCCAGCAGATTGACATTATTGGCAAAAGCCCAGCCTTCTTGTAGTTGAACAGCTATAAGCAACGAAAAAAAATAAGATAATAATAAAATAAAAACTTTTGTATTTAAAGTACACGCTTAGTATATGTATATATGTGATGTTGCTTTATTCAAGTCAATAACATGATGATTACTAAAATGTAACATCAATGGACAATTCGGCCCATCGGAGTTTATTTTAGTAAACTTTGTTATAATTTAATACAAGAGCTTATTGACGGCTCTATTTCTTTTTGTGTCCAAGCTTTGTAGTTAGTCCCGACGTCAGTGCTACTCCTTCGTCATGTTTAATGAATTTAAAAATTGGTACATTTAACCAGCCACATAAATTATTCTTAGCAGGGTATATTTAGTTTGTTGAAATATCAAAATGATTGTAATATAACAAAGGAAGCATTGGAGACCGCCATAAAGCATATTCGTGTGCAGCACGACTTTGGTGTTCTGGCTTAACTAACATCAATAAATCTCTTTTGATTCAAAAAATCATAAATGAGCGTAAGGCTTGTATAATACAAGATATATAAACAGAATAGGAGAGTCTAAATGTTCAAACTGAAAGGCTCTACCTCTTATAGTTGCTAAGTCCTCGACGGACATCGAGATAGACGGACCGCCAGACAGACGGATATGTGTATATCGACTCGACTTTTGACGCTGATTCATGATAATGTGGTGTGCCTCACCTCCATCTGTGTCTTACATTCATTTGCATAACATTAATATAGGGTACAGGGTGTATGTCTAATTTTCATAAAATAGACCACTAAATAGAATTAACATAGTGACAAATATCATTATTAATTTTCAGAACTTACCCGTAAGAAACGGAAGCTCATTAAACCAGTAAGTCGGATAAATGAAGTCCGTAATATTGAAATCTCTAACAAGTCGCATTGCCGGGACATAGAACAACATATCGAAGCAGATAAAATGACCAAAAGTTACACCAAAATCTGTGTCGAAGTACGCCAAAACAGGTTCACGTTGCACACTAGTCGAGTACCATTCGTATCGATAGAGATGCGTTTTCCGATAGCGTGATATAATGCGTCCTTGTCGATCGAATACGACATTTGTATTGAATGAGTGCGTCCCATCCGCACCACATCCACCCTCAACCTCAGCGCCACCGTCACAAGCTTCCTTCTCGTATAAATTGATAACCACATAGAGTCCACGGCTGCGCACCGCACACGACAGTGTTGTTAGAAAAAAGTCGTAATCAGGAGTATCGCAAGGAGCCACACGCAAATTCGGATGGGGCACATAGGTGCGAAAATCCATGTTGTTCAGCACATTCTCCGGAAAGACTATTATATCGAGATCTTTCGTAACATTCGATTGAATGATTCGGATAATCTGATCTCTATTTGCATTTAACCGTTGCTTCGAAGTGCCCTTCACTTCCGGTACCATCTCCACAACGCCCGCAAAATACGAGTTGTCGTACGGAGCGGAGATCGCTTGCACTCCTGCCGACCATAATCCAGATGTAGAAAAAACCACTATTAGAGACAGCAGCAGCCACATTTGATCGACAAGTGTTTGTCCCACAATCATTTCTCTAAACAATTTGACGTTCGCTTGCTAATTTAGTTTTTTAATATTTGTTTGACACATCTCAACTCAACTAGAGTTGAAATCAGACAAGACAAGTAAATCTCAGGCGTTCGTTTAAATGCTTGACAAACGCTCATATATTCATTATCAGTCCGGTGATGTTAATCGTATACCACTTTATCTGACACAATCTGATAACACTACTAACACATCTTTTGACTTTAATTACATTTAAATGATGTTTCTAAGTTATTATACACTATAATCTTTATGAGAGCCAACACCAGCCTCTTCTAGTATATAGTCGGGTCCGTTTTTTTGGACCGAGACATATACTCACAAACTATAACGAAACTTATCATGCAAGGAGTTTTATCAGGTTCATGGTACAAGAATAAAACACAAATTATTTTTTTTACCATCTAGGTGGTAAAAACAAAAAGTTTGTTTTATTCTTGTACCTTGAGCATGCTAAAACTTTGTCTACATAATTTAAATGATGCTAGCAAATAAGTAGAAATTGTTTATCTTGAATTTAAGGTAATATACTAAAGTTCATATCCCTTTATTTATATACATAAGAATCCTTGACCTGATTAATTTATCCATTTAATTATCACTGCACACATAAAATCGCTAATGCTAGATAGATAGCGGGGAGTTTCTTGTAGATATTTTTGCGCTGAACATGAGTCCGGGCTCATAAACATCCCGCCATAGCACGTTTTGACGTGCTACAAACTTTGCTGATATCTGAAATTAAAGGCTGAATCATGGGATATGTTTATATCTTGGAATGATCCATATCCTTATCATTTAATTTCTGATATGTATCAGAAAAGTTTGTAGCATGTCAGGTTTTTGCTGTACTGTATTTTAAAAATGGAAAAAAAGCTATTTTCAGGGGTTTCAATCCCTATTTTTGATTCGTGTTCAGAACAAAAAAATGTACAAGTAACATACCCAACAATTCTTGTAACTAAGAATCATTCAAATTTCGCAGGTCTATGTTACATATCCATTTCAACTATTGGCATTTAATTTCATATACATTTTAATTAGATCGGGAAAAGTAATTATGTTAAGTGTGGTCAAAATTAGAGTTGTGATACCCTGCCCCATATAAGCGATGAACAACATTCGTTGTATGTTTGGGTTCATTTGAAGTTATGGGATGAAATTTGGTCTACAAGATTGGGAGAAGTAAGATCAATTGGAAAAGTGTCATTGGTTTGGCTGTCTATAAGAAACATATATACGTACACAGATACAGCGGGCCGGTTGCAGCTAATATCGCCGATAACGCTCTGCGCCGATAACGCTCTGTCCTCTCAGATACTGTCTTCCTCCCATCACAAAATCTCTTCCAGCACCCTCCTCGGGACTTTACCCTTCATATAAACTATATTACACTCCCAATATTACAATCACCTTCCAAGAACACTTTTCCTTTCCTCACATCATAACCAGGAATTATAGGTACTGCTAATTTTAGAAAAGCGTCGTATCACTCCTACTCATCACACTCGCTCTTCCATTGCATTCATCCTCACGTGACTCATCCTTTTGAAAACCGGCTATCACAATCCCCCACCAACATACACCAAAACCCATTGCTTTAATATTGTTCAGGAAACTTGTATGTTTAAAAATTAAATTTAAAAAGATGCTGGATAAGAATCACTGAATATGGAGCAGTCTAACCTACTTGGAGGCGATGAAGCGAAACATACATCCTATAGAGAAATGACACTGGAAGCACCAGTTAATAATGACACTATTGTAGAGCCACCGGACTATAACGAGATCGATTCGGTTATTAAAAAGCTGCGAAATTTCATAGTTGACTATGGCGGCGAAGAGTTAGTTAGGAGCATACATCAACTTTTCTGCAAGATATGGTTCAATGAATGCATACCCAATGACTAGAATTTCAGAGTTCTTTGTTCCGCTGTTTGTGTCAACTTCCATGCAATTATGTACTCTTCTTTCAATCGAATATAAGATTCCGGCATGCGTAATGTGTTATAGGCTGATGGATAATATCAGTGTGGCTTCAGGCCAAAGAAGTCGACCAGCGACCAAACATTCACTTACGACAAATCCTGGAATAGGCTCATTAGTTTAACAAAGATTCAAACCACCGATTCGAAATACCTTTTACGACTCCCTGTCTTCGCTAAGTGTCCCGGCAAAGATCGTTCATCTTTACATGATGACGCTATCACACATACAAAGCGTTATCAGGGTAGGAAAGATCCTTTCTGAACCATTTGATACCAAGAGAGGTTTCAGCCAGGTCACGGTCAGTGACGATGTTCTCCATCTTTTATCTTTAATGTTGTACAAAACTTTGTCTATCTTGGATCCGAAATAACCAGCAACAACAACGTCAGCCTGGAAATCAGGCGAAGAATCACGCTTGCAAATAGATCCTATTTTAGGCTAAGCAAGCAACTTGGAAGTAAAGCCTTTTCTCGAAATACGAAAATCAAGATCTATAATACGCTGATACTTCGGGTCCTACTGTATGGCGCAGAGGCATGGACAGTGATTGAGTCAGAAGAACAAGACTCTCCGCAAAATGCTAATTAGAACTATTATACACCAATAAAAACTCGTTACCACAACTATTGTTAATTAAATTTAATGTAGAATCATCGTTCCAGGGCAAAGAGCTAGTGTAAAGAGTATTTGATGTACAGAGATAAAACTTGGTGCATATATTAACGGCATCGGGAGAAGTAATCCTGTCAAGTGCGGTCAAACTCACAGGTGCTGAGATGAAATTTCTAAATGTTGGTCTCAAAATGGATGACAATTTTTTTCCTCAAAAGCAAGCCCAATAACACGAATTTAGCCTATGGGAATCGAAAAGTCTGATGCCAATACAGTCCCATATAGTCTATTATAATCTATTATCATATATTTCGAAATGCTGTTTAAAATTTATATATATAATTGATTTGCAGCTTGGTGTTAGTTAGATTTGTAACGATAGACTGTCTATTTACGGGTACTAGTGTACTAGTGTAGGTGACTAAATTGGCTAAAATAAATTAGTAAAAAAAAAAATTTTTATGTGTGTAAATACAAAACTAAAACAAACAAACATTTTTTTTGCATATGACTTCAAACAAAAGCGTAAGTACTTTCTACTAACGTCTGGCATAAAAGTATCTTGTCGTCCGCATAGATAGTCAATTATGATATAGTTCAGATGATTCTGTCACTATAAGTATAAAATATGTTGATCGCACATGCGCGACTCAAAAGCGCGCGCGGTTTTATTATATTGTTATTATATTATGACTACAATAATTTGTTAAAAACTTAATAAAAATTTTATTTTCGTTTTAGTACACCATAAAAGCTTGCTCTTGCTGCAAATATTTTTGACTAATTTGTTTATCTGTTCCGCTTAATCAAAGAAAAAATTTGTAGGTAGAACATTCGTTATTGTATTGTCTTTTTATAAAATTTTACGAACCTCGTTGAAGAGTAATAAGAGTCACGTCATATCCAATATTTATGTATCAGAGCTTTTTGAAAGTATTCAGGGCGAGAATTATTAGTAACGACAGTTTTATAGCACATTGTTGTGGACAATAAGTTTAGAAATATATGTTACTTGGTTGCGTCCATATACTGTCGCATCATACTGCTGAGAACTTAGGATCGGAAATAAATAAAGCCGTGTCATATTGACATCTAAAAATCGAAGTTTCAAAAATATATAATCTGCTATTAAGTATATATTTAAGTGGATCGATTTCGAAAAAATTGCACCTACAATATATTTAATTGTCTCAGTAAGGGCATATGACAAGGATAAAGTCGAAAATGTTTTTTTTTTTTTTTTTTTTTTTTTTAATAAATTATTATTGCCAATTCAAATTATTATTATTGCCAATGAAGTATCGAAAAACCCTTCAAAGCTGTTGTACGACATCCTTTTAGAGGAAATTATTTGAATGTACTACAGATACCTTGCATCAATAGTAGTTATTATTAACGTAGGCCTCAATCGTATCCTCACAGTAACAAAATGCCTCAAAACTAGACGTGATGATTAGTTTATCAATAGTAAAACTTATGGTTAAGCACTTTATGCAATCATTTTTTCAAACATAGTCCATCCGCCGATGAAAGCTACATTGGTCTTTTGAAGAAATGCTTTATAGCATTGTAGTTGCTAATTTTAACTGGAACGTTTAAATTTGTTCTTTATTACTTTAATTCTTATAAAACAGTCCATTTACATCTAGAGCTGGCCACCGAACAGTAGCACACATATAAAATTTCACCCCATTTCTGGGTTTTAAATTGTTCAAAAAACGATAAATTTGGTTAATTCTACGTTAATCCTAATAAAATAATTCATAAAGGATCAAAAATGCGCTAGCTTAATATATTTATTTATTTATTTATTTATTTAAAATTAACAACAACATAATAAAAGTATTAAATCGGTTGCTTAAATGTAGTATTAATATTCTTATAATAAGTATCAAATTAAAGATAATACTAAAAAATTAAAAATTAGCTGCTAATATGGCATTACGAATAGAATTAATAGAGAGACCTGGAGAGACGGCATTTAAAGAGTAATACTTATTATAAACAGAACATAGAATTCGATAGGGATCGTTGCATGCATAATTGGTTGTGCAGGTACTAAGATAAAAAAAATCATAATTTCCAGTACTTCTGAGAGGTACAGAAAAATTTAAACGTTGAAGTAAATATGGAGAATATATTTCACCAGAGATAAGCTTCTGCATAAACAGTACTGCCATCATTTTTCTGCGTTTTGCCAAAGTTGACAAATTAATTAGATTAAGTCGATGAATATAGGGGGGTAAGGTAACATTGGGGTCCCAGCCTAAGTTACGCAAGGCAAAAAGAAGAAACTGTTTCTGAACAGATTCTAAATGTGCTTGATGTATACTATATTGGGGGCTCCAAACACAAGAGGCGTACTCTAAAATGGGCCGCACTAAAGAGATAAATAATAATTTTGTAATGTATGGATCATTAAACTCTTTTGACCAACGTTTAATGAATCCTAACATTCCCATAGCTTTATTCGATATATAATCTATATGGGGAACAAAAGATAATTTGGGATCAAAAAGAACACCAAGATCACTAAAGCGTAAAACTCGTTCCAATTCCGAGTTGTGAATATGATATGCATTTATTAGAGGATTTCTCCGACAAAAAGACATCACTTTACACTTAGCGCAGTTCAAAACTAAGCTATTACGTTGACACCAGCTGTACAACGCATTGAGGTCATCTTGTAATATCTTATGTCCTTCAGGACCAGTATATGATAAACATAGCTTGACATCGTCAGCGTACATCAATGTTTGGCAATGCGATAGAATATCTGGAAGATCGTTTATGAAAAGAAGAAAAAGTAGTGGTGAAAAAGTAGTGGTCCGAGGCTACCCTGCAGTACACCAGAAAGCACATCAATTTTTTTTGACAAAGTGTTTGCGAACATAACACATTGAGTGCGACATTTTAAATAGGACGATATCCAATGTAGTAAGTCCAAAGGAAACCCCAAATGGTTAAGTTTGTTGAGTAACATTATGTGATTTACACTATCAAATGCCTTACTAAAGTCAGTGTAAATAACATCTGTTTGCAAACCATTGACAAAGGCTAAATTGATTAGAGTGGTGAATTCTAATAAGTTTGTCGAAACTGATCTACTTTTAAGAAAACCATGTTGCGTTGTAGACAGAATTGACTTACAAGAAAATTGTAATTGTTCTGTAATGATTTTTTCAAATAATTTTGGAATTGCACAAAACTTAGCAATACCTCTATAATTGCTTATATCAGATTTGCTCCCTTTTTTGTGCAAAGGAATTATGAAAGACTGTTTCCAAATCAAAGGAACTATTGATTTCTTAAGAGATAATTGAAATAGATACAGCAAAGGATCACATAACGAGTCGGCACACAATTTAAGTATACCAGATGGGATATTATCAGGACCAGGAGAGAAATTTAATTTTAAGGAGCGCAAGAGCTTTAAGAGAGATTCTCTATTTATAATTGGAACAGATATAGGATGCATATAGGAATTAGGATTTGCAGAAACGTTTGGGGATAGATTAGATGGGGGATTAGATAAGTAGATTGAAAGAAATCTGCAAACAAGTCCGATATCTCATTTTTGTCCGTTGCTGTTTTATTATGAAAAAACATACTCGACGGATATGAGCCAGATTTTCGTTTAGAATTAACGAATTTATAAAAAGATTTTGGATCCTCACGGAAGTTGTTTTGCATTCTAAGCAAATAACATTTATAGGACCTCCTATTTGCTAATTGAAAATTAGAACGTGCACAAGAATATTTTGAGTAATCTTGCGCCTTCTGAGATCTTTTAAATCTTTTATAGTATCGTGATTTTATATTTTCTAAGTGGCAGAGGTGACGAGTGAACCACTGAGGCTTGGAGGTGCGCCTTTGTGAAAATTTTGGAACACAATCATCAAAGTATTTGTTAAGAATATTATAAAAAATGTCACATGCTATGTCAATGCTTTCGCAGGTATATAACTCAGACCAATCTGTTCTACAGACAAGATGATTCAACTTTTCAAAGTCAGTTTTTGCAAAGCAGTAACGGTCAATATAAGATTCGCGTTTCCGATCCTCAAAAGTGGAGACTGATAATGATATTTCAAGTGTTGGATGGTATTTATCTTCAGGTACACATATAGGTGAAATTCTAGAAATACAAGCGCCAACGGTACTGTCAATAAAAATAAGGTCTAACAATTTATTCAAACAGTTTTTGATATGGTTGACTTGGTGCACCGAAATGTTTGCTAAAGTATCAAAAAAATTCAACTGAATAGAAGGAATTATTGATTCAGAGTCTAAACAACTCATCCAAGAAACGTTGGGTAAATTAAAGTCACCAGTAATAAGCAGGAAATCATTTGCACGTAATGATTTTGAAATCAATTCAATAGCAGCTGCATGTTGGTCATATATACTGGAATCAGAAGATGGCGGTATATACGAACAAGTTATATACATTTTGCGACCTTGAAAAGTTAGGACAACACATATGAATTCAATATTCGATGGGAAATTACCCTGAAATTCTTCAGCTATAAAATTAGATTTAACAGATATAAGCACCCCACCACCTTTACGAATGCAACGATCTTTTCGATATGTTGTAAAGCTATCACAAAAAAATTCAGCGTTTAAAATGTTGGGTTCTAACCAAGTCTCAGTAAAAATCAGAATATCAGCATCCAAATAAGTGCTTTTAAGAAGTAAATCAACTAATTTGCTTTTCAGGCCTCTTACATTTTGATAATTTACAATAAGAGGACAATTTAGTTTAAATTCTTAGAATCTATAGTTTGTGCAGGTGGACGCGACAAATCGACAACACGACGTGAAGATGTCCCTCAATTTTTCGGTAAGTATTCCTTTACTAAAGTTAAGTCAGGCCAGAACTTAGCATTGCAAATTAATTCGAAATATTCCAAAGGTACACTCAGTTTAAATGAAGCAATATCTCTGGAATAATTAAAATTAAATTTGTTCTTCGATGTCAGCTCGGAGTTTGAAGAGATAAACTCAATAATGTCGTCAGTAGTGGTCGCTTCAGTAAACCTGGATACAAACACATGTTTACGGGGTGCCACAATTGACAATGTTTTTTTTTGTTACGGCAGCAGATGTTGTCGGCAGAACATTTATGTTTGAGGTTACTGAACTATTTGGTGGCGACATATACATGCTCATCTGTCTTGCTGTCCATATGAACATCGAGAACTTGGAGACTACAAAAGATATTTATTAACATATTTTGGAAATTTTGATTCACCTATTAATTTTTCAAATTAGTTTTCATTGAACGCTCCAACCCCTTTTTAAGGAGTAGTAAAAACATACTCCTCCCCTCTGAGTTTTTGTGTGAAAAAATTTTTCCTCTTACTTCTTGTTTTAGCCTTAATTTCCCATATCTTTGCCTAATTTTTCGAACCTGCAAAATATAACTTTTTTACTTATATATCCGCTAGGCTAACAATAAGTTACTCTCATTTTTATGCTTGTCTCATATTGTTAATGTTCACTTTCCATCAACTAAACTAGTTTATTAGGTTTGGCATTCACCGGTTTTTTTGCAAGTTATCAACAAGTTATAATAGGAAAAACTAAACGTTGAACAGCTTTAAGGACTAAACCAAAACTTAATATTATTGATGCAGTGTAGAATGGCGAAAGCAATAGTCAATTTTGCATTTACATTATTTAATGAATGTTTTAACCAATAAAAAGAAGGCTTGGCATTTAGTAAAACCAGTGGTGGACTACTATGAAAAAGAGTGGTGAAAGTGCACAACCTTGTCGGACACCTCTGTCTATAGTGAAATTGGTGCTGTTGTTGCCTTTAAACCGCACGGTGAGAGCTGCGTCTTCGTAAAGAGCCTTTATGAGATCAATGATTTTGTCAGGGATCCCACATTTGCTCAGTGACCTCCATATCGCGTCTCTATTGATGGTGTCAAACGCCCAACGCTCGAAGTCCACAAAAAGAAGGTATAACGACCGATTGTTCCACAATGATGCGTAAGGTATTAATGTGGTCTACACAAACCCGATTTGGTCGGAACCAATTCTGTTCTCGCCGTAATTGGGTGACGATCATCCCCTCCTTCCAGTCACCTGGGATGGTCGTATATATCCATGCTGCACGAATAATGGGGTGTAGTGCGCGTGAAATGATGTTTGCGCTGCACTTAAGCAGTTCGGCTGGTAAACCATTTGGTCCAGCAGCTTTGTTGTTTTTCAGTTTGCTTAAGGCCGGGGCTATTTCGTCCCCAGTAGGCGGATCAGTACAAATACCCCTGTTGGGGTTTCGCTAAGCTGTGCTTTCAACAGCCTGCGCTCCTCAGTCAGAGTCCAAGTGGCGTTAGTTATCCACGGCTTCCGTCTGAAGTGCTGCAAGCCGACCGTTTTCTCCGCAGCTTGAGAGCACACTGTTTGGATTTGCAGAAGATAGTTCTTCGTGGTACCGTTGGAGCACGGCTGGCGTTTTCAGGCCATCCAAGTTGAAGAGCTGTTTGCGTTGCTGTTGCTTTCTGATTCCTTCTGGACGTAGACGTAACTATCCAACAACCAGATTGTGGTCACTGTACATATGAGCTCCTCTATACGCACGCACGTCCATCAGTCAGTTGCGAAATCGTCTGCTAATCAGTACATGGTCGATTTGGTTTCTAGTGCGCCCATCGGGGGACTCCCAGGTGTACTTATGGATGTCCGGGTGGGGGAATTTGCTGCCGCCAATAAACATTTGGTGGGTAGCGCACAGATCGAGAAGCCGGTTTCCGTTGTTGTTCCTTGCGGACGCCAGCGCATTTCGACCCATGAACCTCTCGAAGTTGGTGTTGTTATCGCCGATCTTTGCATTTAAGTCCACTAAGGACAGAGTTGATTGCAAAGTCGAGAAGGTTATAAAACTCGTCCTTAGAATCATCTGTGTCTGGTTCGGTAGGTGCATAGCACTGGACAAAATTTATGTTGCGGAGCTTGCTTTTCAATCGAGCTGTAATTATTCGGTCAGAGATAGTTGTAATCTATCAACGCGTGTTTCAAGCTTTTGGCTATTATTATGCCTACACCGTTTGCTCGTCTTTGAGGTTGGCCACTGTAGATGAAGAAGTGACCTGGCAGAGTGCAAGATGCGCCTTGCCCGAGCCATCTAGTTTCAGAATGTCCGAGAATTTGAATCTGGTAGCGCTCCATCTCTCTGCATACTTGCGCGAGCTTAGAAGGGTAGGAAAGAGAGAGTACATTCCATATTCCTAATCGAGTCAGTTGTTTAAAGCGAATTGTCGTCATCGTTAAACGGTTTTTGTTGTATCCGATGCTTGTATCCGTTTCTTGAGTGAATTTAATTATTACGGTCGGGTTACTAGCCCAACGCAACCTGTTTTATGTCTGAGGAGAGACATATTGACTTTTATTTAAGAGTTCGCTCTCTCCGCCCGACTACAGATTAGCCAGCACTTAAAGCAAGTGTGACATTTACTATAGCTGTCATTCGAGTAAGCACGAATTTGGATGTGGTTTTGACATCAGGTTCACGCTTGTTGACGAGCGTCTACCCGCGATACTAAATATTTTAATATTAGCCTGATTTGTGTGCACACCCCGACGAAAAAGACGACGATGCTAATGATAAGTTCTATGAGCGCTTCGAACGTCTATACGAGTGTTGTCCCAAGCAACGGAGCAACGCGAGCTGAGCGATATCGAGAGAAATGGAGAGAACTCCTTTTTAGATGCAAGAAAATGGCGTAAGAAAGGTGGGATTTGAGGATTTTGAGATGTTATGTGACAGTAATAAAACTCGAAAATTGTACCTTGTACCGAAGGTTTTAAACCCGAAGTAACAATCTGTTAGGACGAAAATAAGAATCTGGTTACAGATGCTAAGGAATCTCTGAGATTATGGAGGAGTCATTTTTTAACCTACTCGGAGGCGATGAAATGCACAATTCCCCTGATAGATAGAGAAATGACATTGAACCCAGCTTCAGTTATTAAAAAGCTGAAAAATAGCCAAGCGGCAGGCTTTGATGGGCTGGCAGCTGAGTTATTCAAGACCGGCGGCGACGAGTTGGTTAGGAGTATGCACCAACTTTTATGCAAGATATGGTCCGATGAACGCTTATCCAAAAACTAGAATTTCAGTGCTCTCTGTACCATCTTTAAGAAAGGAGATCCCGCTGTTTGCGCCAACTACCGCGGAATAAGTCTTCTTTCCATCAGATATGAGATTCTGTCGCGCGTACAATGTTATAGGCTGAAGCCATAGACCAAAAAGGTGTCCAATTTACATTACGCCAAATCTTGGAATCTTTTTGTCGACTATAAAGCCGCTTCTACACCCCAATACGATTGAAGTTTTTCGACGCTCTGACTGTATTAGGTATTCCGGCAAAGATCGTTCGTCTTTGCATACAACGCTTTCTCACACACAAAGCGTTGTCAGGGTGGGAAAAAACCTCTCCGAACCCTTTGATGCCAAGAGAGGTTTGAGGCAGGGTGATGCGCTGTCGTGCGATTTTTTCAATCTTCTGATGGAATACATTCTACGCCAGTGCCCGTACATACAGCTCTACATAAGCTGCTCGCTTACGTCGATGGCATCGATATCATCGGCAAGCAGGAACGGAGAGTCAGCTAGGCGTTCTCAGAGATTGAAAAAGAGTCTCGGCTCATGGGTCTAGCGTTGAATGAGGACAAGACGAAGTACTTGATGTCTTCTCGCACGGAGTCATCGCGTCTTGGACGGTCAGTGACGATGGGTAATTTCAACTTGTTGTAGAAAACCTCATCTATCTTGGATCCGAGATAACCAGCAACAACAACGTCAGTCTGGAGATCAGGCAAAGAATCACGCTTGCAAACTTTCTCTAGATACGAAAATCAAGATCTATAAGACGCCGATACTTTCATTCCTACTGTATTGCGCAGAGGCATGGACTGTGATTGAGTCAGACGAAATGGCGTTGGAAGTTTTAGAGATGAAGATTTTCCATAGGATTTTTGGTCCTATTAGAGTCGGCGACGAGTTTAGGGCCCGTATGAACCGCGAGCTGTACGAGCTATTCGATGAAGTTGACATAGTCCAGCGCATAAAGTTCCAGCGGCTGCACTGGGCTGGTCACCTCATTCGAATGGATGAATAAGCACGCATGGTTTACATGGGGGCCCAAACTGGTGGAAGACAAAATAGAGGACGTCCGGGCACGCGTTGGTATGACCAAGTATGGAGAGATCTCTCCGTACTTGGCATTCAAAACAACTGGCGCCAGCGCGCACAAGTTTATGGATGCTGGCGCGCCTTCCTAAATGCGGTCATGATTGAAAGACGGCTGAAGGCCATTTAAGTAAGAAAGCTAGCAGGTTAAAAGAATATTTTAAAGTATAATTTTCGCAATTGAGAAAATTACATGGTAGCAGGAGAACTTTAATTGTAAACATCGGAAGGGGACAAAATCATGTTGATAATACTTCATGACTTTTTTAGTATCAAGTTTCTAATACACACATCTCAGCTAGCACGAGAAGTCAGAGTTCTACCCCGTTCTACTATGATGACATTGATAATAATTACTGTCTTCAATGTTTTTATTTGTGTTGCGAGACATAATCTTATAAAAAAAAAAAGATATTAAATACTTTTTAAGCTGCTCTTTCAAAGCATCAAAACTTAATAATACGTTTAAACCTCCCCGGAACTGACAGAGATTTAGAACTAGAGCTATCTTTGTCATTTTCAAAGAGCTAAATCAACTTACCTCCAATAAGATTTCCAAATTCCGAAACTTATCATAACACAATTTTTTATCCACTCCCCAAAAGTCAAAAAGACTAAAAATAATATCCTCACTCTAAGTGGGTACGTTTTTCTTCTATTGAGCAGAAAACAGAGATTGTACTCCAAACCTTAGTGACCCCGAAAATTGCAGAGATCTACAATTCCACTGCTACCGAAGGTACAAGAATCTATTGGTTTTGTGCAAATGTATGTAATACGTAGAAATAATGGTCGGAGACCACCGAAAGTTACCCTCATTATGGTCAGGAGCGATAGAGGAGTATATATATACATGTCCGTCTGTCCGCCCGTATGAACGAAAGGATCGCAGAAATGGTAATAGAGTCATCGTTCTTTTTGCATTGGTCTAGTACTTCGCCGAAATTTTACGAGTTTACGCGAAGTGCGGTCGTTTCTGCTTCAAATCAATATCGAATCTGCACAAAAAAATCGAAATATTCGCCGGTGATCTTTTTACCCTTTTCAAGGTAATCGATGTAAAAAACAACGTGTGCATCGCAGAAAACTGTGGCCATTTCTTTTTTGTCCGACAGAAACATCTCATTTCTCATTTCTTTCTCGTACCGTCCAATATAGTTTCATAGATTTTATTGATGATTTTTGACGTGACTACCTCTTTTGGGCAACCTGAACGTTTGACGTCACTTGTGCTGGTACCATTGCAATGGAAGTGAATAAAGCACTTCTTAAGCATTGGAATTGGATATAAATAATATCTATCAAACCTTTCTTTGGTTTCGCTGATAGTTGATGATGCCTAATCAGAATATGAAATTCGTTTTATTCCACTTTCGTTAATGCCTATCAAACGCAAACTAAATTGCACAGCTTGCTCAAAATTTTACAGTTGTCTTATAATAAATGGGAGCAGTGTTGCATACTAATTCTATTTAGCTTGTTGGGCAAATGATCCTTATTGAACTGCAATTTATACCCTATTATTAATAGGAACACACGACTTAGCCGTGTATATAAAATGAACTCATCTAGCTCTTTTTTATAGGGTTATATTTTACTTGGTCTAAGCTCCAGCGTTGTCTAAATTGCTAACCTTGCAATATCTTATGTTTTCGATGCTTCATCTCAGTCCATAGAATATGAACAGAAAAGTATTGTATATGCAAATTTGTCGAATCTCACAACCTATTGCCACACGTATTACCAACATGAGCACGAAATGATGGTCTCATTGGTTGGTCAATTGCCCAAATAAAGTATTGATGTGTTTTTTACCCATACCTTTCATAGTTTGAGTAATAGAAAAGCGTTTGCGAAACTAAAACAGATTGTGTATAATTAATACGTGCTCCAAATCTTTTTTTACACAGCTCATTTGAGCAATAAAAATTTAAATCATTAAAAATCCAAAATAAAAATGTTCTTTTGGGAATGACGAAAAGATGGGGGAACTAATTCACACATGGAACACATACGAAGTAATGAGACAGCTATACAGCAAAATATAACAAAGCGTCGTGGACACTTTTCAACAAAAAATAAATAAAAATGGTAGCACAAAGACTTGACAATTAAAAAACAACGATGCGGTTAAGTGTGCTTATCTTTGAGATACCCTGATCAATTATTGAGCAATTTGTGTGGGTATATATATCTACCTTCATCCGCGTGGGACATTTTATTTACATCAAAAAACAACAAATGTGGCGTTTCAAACTTAACTTAATTACAACAAATTGTTTCTGTTACAAAATCCCAGGAAAGTTGTTCAGATTTGTATTAGGGCTACCCCATTTAGAGATTCGATGTAGACCTTAATTAAATATTTTACAAAAATTAATGTAATGTGGACCCAGTTTGATGATTCTAGCTAAATTAACAACTTCAATAAAATGTTTTCACACAAAATCTCAGAATGAGTAGGTTTGCATGGTAAGTGCCAACCACCCATTAGGAAGGCGGTTGGGGTAAATGTTTAACGTATTCGTTGAATACAAGTGATCTCAAAAATTAATTAGAGAATATACAACTTCAAAGGCTTTATCTTGTTTATATATATATATGTATCGACTCATTTTTTAGCGTTGACTAAGAATATGTAACTTATTATACCGTTTCTCCCTATGGGAACAGGGAATAAAAAGGAAGACATTTAAAGAATGATTGTACAATTTAACTATTTAAAATATATATGTATATCATCAAATACAAAATAAAATACGATAATATAAATTATAACTTACCCGTAAGAAATGGAAGTTCGTTCCACCAGCGAGTCGTATAAACAAAGTCTCTTATTTTGAAGTCTCTAACTAATCGCATTGCCGGAATATAGAATAAAATGTCGAAGTTGATAAAATGACCAAAAGTTACACCAAAATCTGTGTCGAAGTACACCAAATCTGGTTGGCGAAGCACACTTGTCGAATACCATTCGTAACGAGAGAGATGAGTTTTCCGATAGCGTGATATGACGCGTCCTTGTCGGTCAAATACGATGTTCGTACTAAACGTGTGTGTCCCATCCGCACCGCAGCCAGCCTGCACCTCTTCACCACCATCACACGGCTCCTTCTCGTATACATTGATAACCACATAGAGTCCACGGCTGCGTACCGCACACGACAGCGTTGTTAGAAAATAGTCGTAATCAGGAGTATCGCAAGGAGCCACACGAAATTTTGGATTAGGCAAATAGATACGAAACTCCAAGTTGTTAAGCGCATTCTCCGGAAATACGAGTATATCGACATTTTTTGTGGCATTCGATTGAATAATTTTGACTATCTGATCTCTATTTGCATTTAAGCGTTGCTTGAAATTACCCTTCACATTTGGTACCATCTCCACAACGCACGCAAGGTACGAGTTGTTGTAAGAGGCGGAGATCGCTTGCACTTCTGCAGGACATAATCCGGATGTGGAAACAATCACGATTACAAACAGCAGCAGCCACATTTTATCGACAAGCGTTTGTCCCTTCAACAATTTTCGAAAAGATTATACGTTTGCTTTGAAATTTTGTTTTATATATTTATTATATTTCAACTATTATTTATTTCAACTAAAGACAACAAAATCTCAGTCGTTCGATTACATTTTTTACAAATGTTTATGAAAATTTTACTCACTATCAGACCTGTTTTGACATTTACATTTAAAAAACACTGCTAACAATTTGTACACTTTTAATAAATACATTTTCACTGTTAACGTCCATCCAAATGACGATAATATGATGATAAGTCCGATCGAGACATTTATATCGTTGAAAAGGTCTTAAAACGATCTTTCAAAAAATGCAAATGAAAATATATAAAATGGGATCACTCCAACTCAAAATAAATTGGGTAAAAGGTACCAATCCCAAGAGGCATTGGGGTTCGTGGAGGATCTATCACATATGTTTATTCTAGGAACCAAGACGACTCCAACGATGCCAAGAAAATCTGTGTACCTCTTCAGCATATATGATTATTGGCGAATTAATTAATTTTTGAAAACCCAGTATACCCATGGCAAACTAAAACGAGCAATTTTTGACAATAAAAGCAAACAAAAGAAAAAATCGTCGACACTGAAGAAAAATAATACCGGTATTCTCAAGTGAACGGAAGGAAGATCGTATTCCAATAAAAACAAGTACTGTAAGAGGCCCTGTACCAGTACAGGTCGCCGGACAAACAAAAATGTTTCCCTAGCTTATGACCAAGCAGTCCAAAACAAAAAGGTAGGAAATTAATAAGAAATATAAAACTGACGAAAAGTATTTTTCTCCTCCCACTTCTCACTCTACGAATAATAGAATGGATTTTGGCTAAGAGGGACGTAATCTTTGTACTGGTATACTCAATTTTTTTACCCATGAGGGTGATTTTATGGGGAAGGGGGAGGGACAACATTTTAAAATAAACTTGTAAAATTCCGGAGAAGTCCTAGTCGAATGCAAAAAACACGAAGTCTCTATCTATTACCGTTTCCGAGATCCTTTCGTTCATACGGACGGCCAGACGGACTTAGCTATATCGACTTTATCACTCCTGACCATAATGGGGGTTACTTTGGGGTGTCTGCGATCATAATTTCTACCTGTTACATACATTTGCACAAAACCAATAGGCTCTTGTACCTTCGGTACAGGGCCTTAAAAGTAACAAAAGTTTTGTATGCGGACAGGCCAGGAACAAACAGCGTACAGCCTGACTTTAGAAGTTGAACCCTGCACTAGTAGCCTTACCAAGGAATGTATAATTGTGACTGCAAAACTTTGTACGACCAAATTCCGGCGTTTAATGAGGACCAACGTGTTGCCATTCGAATTCTAAAACGCCAGACTACAGCGCATATTCTGGAAAACCAAGTGTCGAAGGAAAGTATGAAGATCGTACCAGATTTTGACATTAAACTCTTTGGAAACAATGTAAAAAAGGTATAGATAATCGATGAGGGCCTTCGTATATTTCCTATCCTCAGCTCACATTTGGGCCGGAACTTGTTTTAAATCGATCTGTACTGAGAGTCGGCCAGGTACACCAAAAAAAGTTTCGTCTTTATCGGAGAAATCAGGCAATTCTTACTGCGAACAACTTCACGCCAAAAAAAATCCAAAGGTGAAAGTATAAGTGGCTTGAGCAACCAAGCGTAAGCCTTACATAATATCAACAGTAAGAGTATACATAGAAAGCAAACGAATATCTGAATACTTTTTAAATTTCCCAACACAGAAATGCAGATATTACAGCTGGCGATGGAGAAGTATAGAGTGGCTTCATTAAAAAGGACCCATGATGTCATCGTTCCGGTCCCAGCAGCGCAAAAATGAAACAAAACCTATCAAACGTACATCACACTCAATGGGAACCTTTTAACACAATCGAAAGAGGTGAGTTATTGTATTTTCAAAGGTAACAATAAGACGTTCATAACGAAAATCGTAAAAAAGTGCTAGATATTATTCTTATATAAGGTTGAAAAAATAGGTACAAGTACATATTAGCTAAAGCATAGACACTTTGTTGCTTTCCAAGGCACATCTACGTATAGCAGGGGCAAATCTCATGTGTATCATCGAGAAATCTTTGGAAGCGAAGGAATGCACATTAGCAAAATCGAGTGGCTACAACAACGTCCTATTCGAAGCTATTACCAACGAGTTAGAAAATATCGGAGTTTCCGCAAACACTATGTAACCTAATGCAGCCCGCACTGAGAACAATCTCGTCCAGCTAAGAAGGAGCTACATATTACTCTTCACTAGGAAATAAAAAGTTCCGGTTGTCATAAAATGTAAAACATAACATATATATTGGAGGCTAAATGGGGGATTTACCCATCTGTAGTTCAATGGCTATACACAGCTAAAGACCAATTTTTTCTGCAGAGTATGCATATAATGCCCAGCGTTAAAAAAAGTAATTGGCTTCAATAAATTGCACGGGGTTCAAAGAAGTGCAGAGCTCTGTATTAGTAGATCTTTATTACTGGATCTGGACCATATAGTAAAGAGATAGCTTCTTTAGCAGTCCTATGGTTGACGGAGAAACACCTAATTGGGCATACTCCGCTTCCAAGTGTCCTTTCCATTCACCATATTGGACCGTCCATTTTGGAAATCTGACTTCAAATTCGTATTATTCCGTATTCAGCACGAGAAATCTCTTCGAAAAATCTATGTCCCATATCATTCTCAGAAAAAAAAATTAAGAGCTGTTGCAGGGCTATGTTATCAATAAATAGTTTGCAAACTAGTGTCAGAACTAGTGCAAAGTGGTCCGTCAAAGCACTACACACAATATTTGGTGGGAACTTACAGTCTGACCACTTTGAAAAGAACATCTATAACGGCTTCAGTTCTCTGTACTTTTACCACTTCGAATACAAAAGCACAGCAGCTGTCTAATGAGAACTTTCCATAGAAGTTAAAGCTCAAAATCACATGATAATACTCGCGCCTTCTCTCTTTCACGCTCTCTTACGCAGCGGCATTGAAAATAACCGATGCGGATGCACGAGCCCATGGTATAATTATAAAAGGTAGCGCAACTCTCACAATGAATGTAGCGAAGAGCAGAAGAGGAAGACGTTCAGTCGCATACTGAGTGTAGCTATTCACTTTCAACTGTAGCTATTTTTTGAGAGCGCATGGCTGAAGTGGCTTCACTATGTATTATTACACTATGCACGAGCCATAATAAACGACAACATTTACATATGTTGACATCGGCATCATCACTTTTGCCCCGCTTGTAACTCTTGTACCCATATTGTACCGTGCTACAACTGATTGACGTCGTTGACAATGCAGCAGTACCGCGCTTTCCACAATCCGAAATCACTGACACAGTCGCCACAACTACTAGCACTTTTTTATAAGACAGTGTGTTATAAAAATATATTTTCACTAATCAAAAAGCATCAGATTAGTTAAAAATAGCCTTATTGAAGTGAAAAATTGTTTTGGTCGCCACTTTTAATCGAATGAAAAGGTTTCGTTTTTGCTGGAAAATTAACAAGGTGATATTTAAAATTTTCAAATGCGGCCCTATTCAAGATGTGAAAAGCTGCTATTCATACCCTGTCGATAGACCCAAGAGTAGGCTAAGTTTAACGAAGCGTGACAGACCATGCATGAGTGAACAACGATATCTCTGAAAATTTTTGAGCTAGAGACTTCAATTTCATGAATTTCGATTTTTCTTATCTGCCACGACCACTTTGCTTACCTCACTACTAGTTATTTTTTACACCAACCTTTTATATTATTATTCATACACAACTGTTTCAGGGGAAACAAAAATTTTTAAAAAAGTTTTGTTTTTTTAAATTGTTCTTTAAATTAAAAGATTGGCTTAGAACCTACATAAAAAAAATTTCAGGGTATTTAGACAACATATGGTGTCAATAGGATGGTGCTACACTACACTGTCTCCATAACAGGAAGTTTCTGTGCCGATTGGCGGTTTAGATCGAAGATGTAACAACGTCGAACCATTTCTTTATTTTTTTTTTTTTGCTACACGGTGTATTTTAAATTCAACTGAAAATCAGCTGATGTAAACTAATTTACGTATACTTACTTTACTTACTTTACTTACTTTACTTACTTTACTTACTTTACTTACTTTACTTACTTTACTTACTTTACTTACTTTACTTACTTTATTTACTTTACTTACTTTACTTACTTTACTTACTTTACTTACTTTACTTACTTTACTTACTTTACTTACTTTACTTACTTTACTTACTTTACTTACTTTACTTACTTTACTTACTTTACTTACTTTACTTACTTTACTTACTTTACTTACTTTACTTACTTTACTTACTTTACTTACTTTACTTACTTTACTTACTTTACTTACTTTACTTACTTTACTTACTTTACTTACTTTACTTACTTTACTTACTTTACTTACTTTACTTACTTTACTTACTTTACTTACTTTACTTACTTTACTTACTTTACTTACTTTACTTACTTTACTTACTTTACTTACTTTACTTACTTTACTTACTTTACTTACTTTACTTACTTTACTTACTTTACTTACTTTACTTACTTTACTTACTTTACTTACTTACTTACTTACTTCCTTTACTTACTTTACTTACTTTACTTACTTTACTTACTTTACTTACTTTACTTACTTTACTTACTTTACTTACTTTACTTACTTTACTTACTTTACTTACTTTACTTACTTTACTTACTTTACTTACTTTACTTACTTTACTTACTTTACTTACTTTACTTACTTTACTTACTTTACTTACTTTACTTACTTTACTTACTTTACTTACTTTACTTACTTTACTTACTTTACTTACTTTACTTACTTTACTTACTTTACTTACTTTACTTACTTTACTTACTTTCTTACTTTACTTACTTTACTTACTTTACTTACTTTACTTACTTTACTTACTTTACTTACTTTACTTACTTTACTTACTTTACTTACTTTACTTACTTTACTTACTTTACTTACTTTACTTACTTTACTTACTTTACTTACTTTACTTACTTTACTTACTTTACTTACTTTACTTACTTTACTTACTTTACTTACTTTCTTCTTGCTTCTTGCTTCTTGCTTCTTGCTTCTTGCTTCTTACTTTACTTACTTGCTTACTTACTTTACTTACTTTACTTACTTTACTTACTTTACTTACTTTACTTACTTTACTTACTTTACTTCTTACTTCTTACTTACTTTACTTACTTTACTTACTTTACTTACTTTACTTACTTTACTTACTTTACTTACTTTACTTACTTTACTTACTTTACTTACTTTACTTACTTTACTTACTTTACTTACTTTACTTACTTTACTTACTTTACTTACTTTACTTACTTGCTTACTTACTTCTTACTTACTTGCTTACTTACTTCTTACTTACTTGCTTACTTACTTCTTACTTACTTGCTTACTTACTTCTTACTTACTTGCTTACTTACTTGCTTACTTACTTCTTACTTACTTGCTTACTTACTTCTTACTTACTTGCTTACTTACTTCTTACTTACTTGCTTACTTACTTCTTACTTACTTGCTTACTTACTTCTTACTTACTTGCTTACTTACTTCTTACTTACTTGCTTACTTACTTCTTACTTACTTGCCTTACTTACTTGCTTACTTACTTCTTACTTACTTGCTTACTTACTTCTTACTTACTTGCTTACTTACTTCTTACTTCTTACTTCTTACTTCTTACTTCTTACTTCTTACTTCTTACTTCTTACTTCTTACTTCTTACTTCTTACTTCTTACTTCTTACTTCTTACTTCTTACTTCTTACTTCTTTACTTCTTTACTTCTTTACTTCTTTACTTCTTACTTACTTTACTTACTTTACTTACTTTACTTACTTTACTTACTTTACTTACTTTACTTACTTTACTTACTTTACTTACTTTACTTACTTTACTTACTTTACTTACTTTACTTACTTTACTTACTTTACTTACTTTACTTACTTTACTTACTTTACTTACTTTACTTACTTTACTTACTTTACTTACTTTACTTACTTTACTTACTTTACTTACTTTACTTACTTTACTTACTTTACTTACTTTACTTACTTTACTTACTTTACTTACTTTACTTACTTTACTTACTTTACTTACTTTACTTACTTTCTTTACTTACTTTACTTACTTTACTTACTTTACTTACTTTACTTACTTTACTTACTTTACTTACTTTACTTACTTTACTTACTTTACTTACTTTACTTACTTTACTTACTTTACTTACTTTACTTACTTTACTTACTTTACTTACTTTACTTACTTTACTTACTTTACTTACTTTACTTACTTTACTTACTTTACTTACTTTACTTACTTTACTTACTTTACTTACTTTACTTACTTTACTTACTTTACTTACTTTACTTACTTTACTTACTTTACTTACTTTACTTACTTTACTTACTTTACTTACTTTACTTACTTTACTTACTTTACTTACTTTACTTACTTTACTTACTTTACTTACTTTACTTACTTTACTTACTTTACTTACTTTACTTACTTTACTTACTTTACTTACTTTACTTACTTTACTTACTTTACTTACTTTACTTACTTTACTTACTTTACTTACTTTACTTACTTTACTTACTTTACTTACTTTACTTACTTTACTTACTTTACTTACTTTACTTACTTTACTTACTTTACTTATTTACTTACTTTACTTACTTTACTTACTTTACTTACTTTACTTACTTTACTTACTTTACTTACTTTACTTACTTTACTTACTTTACTTACTTTACTTACTTTACTTACTTTACTTACTTTACTTACTTTACTTACTTACTTACTTTACTTACTTTTCTTCTTACTTTACTTTACTTACTTTACTTACTTTACTTACTTTACTTACTTTACTTACTTTACTTACTTTACTTACTTTACTTACTTTACTTACTTTACTTACTTTACTTACTTTACTTACTTTACTTACTTTACTTACTTTACTTACTTTACTTACTTTACTTACTTTACTTACTTTACTTACTTTACTTACTTTACTTACTTTACTTACTTTACTTACTTTACTTACTTTACTTACTTTACTTACTTTACTTACTTTACTTACTTTATTTACTTTACTTACTTTACTTACTTTACTTACTTTACTTACTTTACTTACTTTACTTACTTTACTTACTTTACTTACTTTACTTACTTTACTTACTTTACTTACTTTACTTACTTTACTTACTTTACTTACTTTACTTACTTTACTTACTTTACTTACTTTACTTACTTTACTTACTTTACTTACTTTACTTACTTTACTTACTTTACTTACTTTACTTACTTTACTTACTTTACTTACTTTACTTACTTTACTTCTTTATTACTTTACTTACTTTACTTACTTTACTTACTTTACTTACTTTACTTACTTTACTTACTTTACTTACTTTACTTACTTTACTTACTTTACTTACTTTACTTACTTTACTTACTTTACTTACTTTACTTACTTTACTTACTTTACTTACTTTACTTACTTTACTTACTTTACTTACTTTACTTACTTTACTTACTTTACTTACTTTACTTACTTTACTTACTTTACTTACTTTACTTACTTTACTTACTTTACTTACTTTACTTACTTTACTTACTTTACTTACTTTACTTACTTTACCGAAAAACAAAAAAAATAAAATGGAGAACAGTAAAATATAAAAAACAATACTCACGAAATATTATGAATTTATTCATTGATAAGATAAGTGAAAAAGAACTTTTCAAAACGATTGGCTAAAACAAAAATGTTCCATTAAAGCGCAAATTTCCCAAAAAAAAAAAAAAAAAAAAAAAAAACCCGAAACACGTCTTTAAATATTAATTGTGTCGAGTATAAAAGTAAGTCATCGGAAAAAAAATTTCATCCTTCTTCACTTTTCAACCTCTCAATTATAACGATTTTCTTAATCTTGGCCTCATTGGATTCATCTCTGTGCGTTGAATAGTCAAAAATTATGATTGGAGTGATTGGTTCTCAACAAGCCCAAACTCTCCTAGTGGATGTGTATCCGATATTTGGTACTCTAACATTTTGTGAACGCAGGTCATGCTGTGCTAATTGTACAGTAACACTTATGTGTGATAACAGTGATAAGACACAAAATGTTCTACTTTCGTTGGACGACTTTTTAATTTCTCTATTTCCTAAATAGATTACAAAAAATTTTTTTCCACACCAAATATTTGAAATTTAATACATTTGATTTCGTTTCGACTCAAAATCGTGGCAACATATTTTTTTGATGTACTGTATATTCATGTGCTTCTGTGTGCGCGACCACTTCGGTTCGTCTAAGCTTACATTCGTTTACCGTGCGACGCACAACTGGTAGGTTCGTTTCGGTTCGTTCGTTTCAGTAGTTCATTACTGAAACCGCTGCGCTGCAGTTGTGACGCGTTCTCTTTCGTTCGCTCTCTCTTGGGAGCACCACGTCAAAAAGTAAGAAGCAGAATAAGTAGCAAATTGAGAAACAGGACGCGTTCCATTCTGTTGTTGTCTGCTGTGATACATGTGCGTGAAGCGACGACACGACTCGAAAACGGAAGGACAATAAAACGAAAATAAAGTAAAAGAAATAAATGTGCATTCAGTTGAGTAAAAGCCAATAAGTCCAAATCAATGGTGCTAAATAAGAACTTTTTTTTATTTTTTTTCTATTTAGTTAAAAAACAAATTGAGTAAATCTTTTTTGTGCGGTTTCTCGGTTATTTGTTCAAAAATACAATAGTTTCGGCTACTCTTCCTCAATGCTCTTCAACTGTTCGTTGTAAGGACGACCATAGTAATGAAATACTTTTTATACATGCCAAAATAACAACAACAATCGCAAAAAATAAAACTTGAAGCGTGTTAAATAGCGAGTCATAAAAATCAATTTCACTGCTTGCGAAAAAAGTGTACAAATAAAAGTAAAGAATCTCGCAGGCGAGAAAAATAAAAATCCATATTTGCTTATTTGAGTCTAAAAAAAAGGAATTTAAAACGCCGCGCACGGACACTGCAAAGGCAACAACAAACAAAAGGACACACACAAGTGCAGAGGCCAAGCAGCGTAATATGCTTTCCATATTCGTGTACGGTGCCCACGTGAATCTGTGTGAATGTGTCCATCTGTCTGTCATCCTATGTGTGTGTGTATAAAAAAAAGCGAGAAAAGGCGAATTATTTATAAGATTTAAATTAAAACAGTGGGAAAAAGGCAAATCACAGAAAAACGCCAGCAAAATAACATATTCCAGCTATAGGAATATACACACATACATGCATATCTGCATATTTATAATTACAAGGACGTTCTCAAAATCTCTAACAGCAGAACTAAGTAAACACAGTTTAGTTAAGTCATAAGGAATTAATGCAACTAAATTTCCAAAGAGACGGAAATGATTAAGGCTGATTTTAAATTCAATCAACCCTATAATTGAAACAAAGATTTTTTAAATGCCGTGCTGTACAAAATATTTGAATCGGTTTGAAACGATGGAAGTGCCTCCCCAAAATAGACTTTAATAGAAATTAGATGTCAGTATGCTCGGTCGATAAGAATGGCAGAGTGATTAAAGAATGACAAAAGAATCTGTAAAAATCGGATGGCTGAAAACTAGACAAACCAGTCTATGGAGGTGTAGTCTTTCAGGAAGCAATGTTGTGCCTTAGATCGTCTACGATCAGGTGCAAAGTGGTGCAACAGTACTCAGGACTTGATCACCATTACTGAATTCGAAATAAGATGACAGTGCAGAACATTATTCATATTGCATGGATGCTTAACGATATACAGGTCAACTATAAGACAGACGAACGTGCAAGACCAGGCACATAAGTGCTCGGATATTGGATGTAGCTTATTCCCTGGTGGCTTATTTCCGCAAAATTGTATCAGAGTTATTCAAGATTGAGGTCAGACACATAGCGCTTTAGCCCCGACACTTTTTCGTCATAATTGAAATGAAATAATTGAAATGATAATTAAAGCAACTAAATCAAAGCAATTAATTTTTTTAACAATAATAATTGTTTTGAAATTGGTTCACTACACACAAAAATATATATATCCAATTGGATTTGACATATAGTTTCAATAAACCAAACTTATATTGCATAAATTGTACATTTATATCGATATAAGGACTTGAGTACTAGATAGCTCAAATGGTTTTCGTATATACTAAGCAATACGAAATTGAAGCGCTGCCAAGCCAAAGGCAAGTGTGTATATGAATGTACAGTATTATAACTTCGGCTCAACCTCATACATATTAAATGTGTTTTTTTTTCTCTAAATTAATATGTACAATCAATATTTCCATTAAACACAAAATATCCATTTTACTACAACAAACTTACTACAACTTTTTAATCAGACCTTGTGTGCATGGGATATATCGCAAAGAGTTGCTGCAAATTATGCGGCTGCGAATGGAGCGAGAAAAAGAGAGAGAGTAAAGTGGAACGACGAAAGTGAAAATGGAAAAGCGGCAACAACAAAAAATGAAGTATGCACGCTTTGGTTTCTACATCTCTTTCTTTTTATCGCTCTCTCTCTCTCTTTCTCGTTCCATCTTTAGCATGTTCCATCTATTTCACTGCTGTATCCTTTTCTTTTATTGAGTGTACAATCGTATGAAGCGTATAAAAAACAACAACAATACGCAATTATAATTTGGTTGTTGCGCTTGATTTTGATAATTGTTGCCATTACTTTTTTTAATAATACGTTTTAATAGATTTAAAAACCTGCCTAAGGAACAGTTGGAAATAATTATCAAATGAGTTAATTATCTACCATTCATATAGTTTATGTTTAATTAAGATGAGGACGAAATCTCTTTTTGCCATTTAAGGAACAAGTGGAATATGTAGGGGCTTGTAACCATAAGTGGAGCATGTATTGTTGGTACTATTACGATTTATATAGACTTAAACACATACCCCAAATTGCCCCAGTGTAGCTATTTAAATAATTTTATAGCTTATAAAAGATTTGTGTATAAGTTTTGAAAGTATGTCTTTGCGGCACCAACTAAATCTGTGTCCACCTATTAAAAACTTAAAAATAATTGAGTGGCCCACTCGTAGGCGCGTAAAAATCTCAAAGACTCTAGAAACTAAAGAACAAAATTTGGTATGAAATTGTACTATTATTCCGGTTCAACTATATTTTATATTGTTTTTTTTTTTTCTTATTAAGGCTCATTACTTTCCATGCAACCAATATTTATTTTTTGGAAAGTGGTTCCAAAAAAGGCGAAACATGCATTTCGAGGCCAGTCAGATATAAGAAAAATTGGCTCATGTAGCATTATAGCACCTCCGGATAGGACTACAATTTGTCAATCAAATTAAATCAATCCTAATTTTAATTTATATAAATTAATATTAAATCCTACGGTGTATAAGGGTCAAAATTTAAGCGCATTTCAATGCATGAGAAAAGAATTGAGGTCGATGTTTACTTAATCCTTCATTTCGTATATAGGGTGAGTCCTATTTACCTGGTATTAACTACATAAACCAATTTATTTTTGAAGAATTGAATATTCTTCCTTTGAAAATGATGTAAGGACTTTCAGCATTTTATTTCGGGCTGTATAGCGGTATTGGCCATGAGAAAAGTGTGGGCCGATAAATCGGACGAACCAACGGACAAATGCCGCAATAGTATTTAGCGCGTTTGATCGTAACTCGAGCGTATTCATGTCACAAATGCGTTATCATGGCTCGATTACTGTGTTCATTAATAATGGCCATAGCTCTAGGGATATTACCAAAATAAAGCGAAAAATGAACCAGTCAACACAATAGCAAAGAGTTAAAGTTGCGTGCACTGCTCAATGCCAAAAATATTTGATCGGCAATGCATAATAACATATGGTCTGTCAAAAATGTATCAAAATTTTCAGTATGATCAAACTGATATCATATAGAAATATGCTGGTTTAAATGGCGATGCGATTTTAAACCCACTGCGGCCATCGCAACCTAAACTAAGCTGATAATCTACTAAGTGTGAATACCCTATAAAAGTTGTTACTGGTTAAGTACCTAACTTTTCTTTGAAAATAACTTTAAAATGTGGACTTGGTAGAATATGCAAGCTACAAAGAATTGGAAATGCACCAACAATTTGTGTGAAATACTCAACTCACAATAGCACGTCCTAACGAACCTTACACACGCATACATACGCTCTTAGTGCCGAAATACGACCTTGACACAATCAATGCCAAGCAACTGTAAAAGTAAACAATATGAAAACTAAAATAAAAAGATACAAATGCACACATTTGTAATTGTTTTTAACAAGAAATGCCTAGATTATGCGAAAGAAAATTGAAACTTTTGACACTCAGAAGTTTCAAAGCGCTAGTTTTCTTTGACATATTCTTGTGCTAACATATAGTCTTTTTTTAAAGTTGTAGTACTCAAAATTTTATATACAGCGTAGTTTCATGAAATTTTGCCAACCAGTTTCTCATTGTATCCTTTTTTTAAGATATGTTAAATTTTTTATAAATTATGACTGTTAGAATAACACATATTTATGCAACACTGAAAATAATTATTCGACATCCTTAGAAATATCCTGCCAGCACTGTTGAATTTAACAACTTAACGGTTGTTTGTAAACCATATGATTAAACAAATGATGTGTTAACTGTTTTAGCTGCAAACGATAGCAAGTTCAATTGAAATAGAATGCAAACCAAAAAAAAACAAGTAAGGAAATTTCAGTCGGGCGTAACCGACTGTAAGAGGCCCTGTACCAGTTCAGGTCGCCTAACAAACACATTAAATGTTTCCCGAGCATATGACCAAACACATGACCACTTCTCACTGCGCGAATATGAATGAAAAGAAAAGGGGGGTCGTTCAAATTCAATTGCTTATAAAATCGTCATTTATTATCCGATTTTGATGAACTTTTTTGATTTGGGCTAAGAAGAACGTTAACTTTATACTGGTGTACTCTATTTTTTGCCGAAGAAATTTTTACCCTAAGGGGTGATTTTATGGGCAAGGGGGGAGGGGCAAAGTTTTAAAATAAACTTGTGAAATTCCGGAGCAGTCCTAGTCGAATGCAAAAAACACGAAGTCTCTATCTATTACCGTTTCCGAGATCCTTTCGTTCACACAGGCGGGCGGACGGACGGACGGACAGACGGACATGGCTATATCGACTCCTCTATCACTCCTGACCATAATGGGGGTAACTTTGGGGGGTCTCCGACAATTAGTTCTTCCTGTTACATACATTTGCACAAAAACAATAGGCTCTTGTACCTTCGGTACAGGGCCTAATTACACCAGACATGGAGAAATTAAAAAAATGGTCAGTTTATGAGCGCAAACCCGAAAATGCTACAGCTAAAGTGGTCAAAATGCCAAGAACTATCACTACATAATTCATATTTATAAATCTTGAGATTCGGCCAGAATAAGTCCAGAAAATCGAACGATCTTTATGGCCAGTTGGCCATAAAGAAACTTTTCATAAAAAGAAAAACAGATTCGCTTGATTAGCTTTTCCTAATTCATAAAATTTAACTTTTGTGCATACAAAACTTAAAAAATTCTCACACGTAGTGCCAAATATTTCGTTTCAAAGTGGTCAGTCCAGCAAATCCAAAAATGGTAGGATACCAAAGTGGGCGCGACGCGTTCATTTATCGAAACTTTAGGCATAGGTCCATGCAAGTGCATTTTAAGTTAATATTGATTAATAAAAAAGTTTAAGTAATAAAATACAAAACTCGTACGGATGCCAGTCCTAGAAAGTCTATTTAAATAGTTTTTAATAAAATTAGGTAAAAACTGAAAGATTAGATCCTGTATTCACACATACACACAGACAACCAGATATGTCAGCATCCGCTAGAATTGTTGAGCTGATAAAGAATATATATACACTGTGCGTCATCAGATTAGCCCCTCTTCTTCCATTATTCGTAACGTTCAAAATTATATGCACAATTTATATTCATTGGACTCTTATCAATTGTCCTTAAAATAAAATAAAAAACAATTAATATTCTAACGTTTAAAATATTTCAAATAATTTTGAAGTATTTTTAAGTAAAGCGTCACTTGCCATAACTTCAATATGTTTAATTTTTTATGCAACGATAGTGTTTTTTAATATTTTAAATATTTTTAAGCAAAAGTGGTTATGTGTGGTACCCGCCTTTGTTGACAATTACATCCTTAATTCGATTTAGAATTAAACTGTAAGATATTTCATTGTAATTAAAAGAAAGTGTGGATCAAACCTTTTCGATTAACTATGTTTTTATGTAAGATTGTTTTCCGGAATCGTATACTTTCTTAGCCAAACATCCGTAAATATTCTCAATGATATTTAGATCACGCGAGTATGGTGGACATCAACTCTTTGGCTCTGAATTCTCGATTGATCGAGCAGTGTAAATTTTAAATTAATTTTGGAAGTACGAAACACACAAAATTTTTTATAGTTCTCCGCATTCATGCGTGATGCAATATAGCTACCCACACCTCCAAATAATGCTCCTCTTTACGGAGGTCATGCAAATATAGCCATCGGGCTTTTCCCAATTAAATTTTGTTTTCATCTGAAAAGACCACGTAGTACCACTCATGAAACCACGACATGTGTGTTCGAGTAAAACTTAAGCGGATTTCTTCGCAAGCATACTCATTGGTGTTTTTTCCCCATTTTATGTCTCTGTATGTATGCTGCTCAAATGTGATTATTCCCTCAGTACATATAACTATCTTATCTGCTTGGGAATCGTCTCGATTATCGCCTTTCAAGATTTTTTTCATAGTCTTTTCTATTTCCTGTGTCTGCCTGTTTTTTTCAGCCACTTTATGCAAGGATGGTTCACACTCGAAGTATGCTGCAATCTTTCAGTTTTTTTTTTCAAGTATAAATCTTTTCCTCTCCTATATTGAGCGTCATTTATAGAAATTTACTAATTTGGAGACCGTTCTCACCAAATTAAGCGAAATAACTAAAATTAATTTTGGGGCGCAAATCTGATGAAGCAAAATAAATGCCAGCTTTTTCATCGAAAATTTAATATATAGTATGTATTACGGTTCTTCTATGGAGTAAAAATAATACCATAAAATTGGGAAGTTGCGTGCTATACGAAAAAAATATGATAATAACAATGACAAACGATGACACGCAGTGTACTTAATGGGGTTGCCTCCTTTTGGGTGTAACTCATAGCTATAATTAAACCACAATAATCATAGTCAATTTGCGTGAGTTTTTCACTTGGAATAATTACGGCATACGTGTACTTTTATAGAAAACCTTAAGTGCAAAATCGCAATTATCTCTCGCGCATAAACACAGTATCTTTTACAAATATTAATTTTAATTAATTTCTGTACAGAAAACTGGACCACTTCACTGCAAATCGTTCAAAACTGTCAAAATAAACTCAAATTTGTGCCTGCAAAAAAAAAAATTAAATAAACAATAATTATATTAATATAAATCAAAGCAAATAACAAATAATATATACGGACAAATAATATTTACGTACATTTAATCATACAAATCAAAAAGTCAACTGTCATTAAAAGCGCAAGAAACTATTAGTACAACCTTACCAAAAAAAAAAAGTAAAAGACATATATACTGAGAAGGAAGGTGAACAGCTGACTGTGTTGTACATTCATTCAAAGTCAGCAAAAAGCTGAAAGTCGAAAGGAGGCCAAGTTTAGCCAATAAGTACTACACGAGAGAGCGCAATAAGAATATAAACTGCTGCTGTTTCCTTCTCGACGTCATCGCCTTCATTGCCGAAAAAATCGTTGCTGTCGTTGCAGAACAGAACATGAACGAACACACATACTGCACATACTTAGAATAGTTCTTCATCCGGTTGTGGTGTGGTCGTAGCTGCTGTTACCTTCTAGCTTTATTGCCGCTGTATAACATTTTGGGAATTTATTTATTTATTTTGTTTTTTTATTTTATTTTATTTTTTTTTATTTTTGCTTTTTGGGTTTTGGCAACAGTTTCTTCGATTCGATTTGATTGTGTTCGCATTGACTCTTGGCGCAGCAAATATATTTATTATTCATTATTATTATAACTGAACATCGTCGCCGTCGACGACATCGAAGACGATCTACCGGAAAGCAACATACATCTTAGAAATACATTGCGGCGACAAGCAGGCAGGCAGACAGAAGACAACAGCATCCAAGCATCAATTTTAAATAAGACAGAAATCGCAAAGTGACAATTCGAGAGAACGAAGATAGAAAGTATTCAACAGCAACAAACAAGAGGACAGAAAGACAACGAGCAATATTAGCATCAACAACAACAAAAGCAACAACAACAACTTCAAATTGGCAATCAAGTCAAATAAACGTCAATTGAGCCGGGCATCTAGAGACGGTTTGTCGTGTGGGCGACATACTGGAAGACATTCTATCTAAATATGCGTGCGGCGCCCAAACCAATTGCAGCAATAGAGAAAACAACAACATCATCGACGGCAACAATTACAACAAAACCAACTAGAACCATGCTTGCAACATTGCTCGTCTTTAGCGTAGTTTGCTGTCTGGCGACATTCACAGGTAATTACATACAACATACATATGTACCTATGAATAAGTAAAGTACTAGATGAAAAGGCAATTATACATATACAATGAGATCCGACCATAAAGTCTTCAAAGTAACAAATTCATAAATACATGCAACTTTATAAGGCTTATATAATATACATATACTTTTTTAAAGGATATTTAATTATATCTTTAATTTCATACTGTTTAAACATGATTTAACTAAATAATGTCCGGAATTTTTATTCCAAATTTTACTGCTAAAATTCGAATAAATGACTTTTAGGAGTATAAAAATAAAGTCTGTTAGAGAACCAAAACGAAATGTGAAGGGGATGTTTTTGAGTAGCATCCTGTCTGTATGAATCAAAAATCAGGTGTTTCCATTTTTAAGATATCGATCTGTAAGTTGTGTATGGAGTCTTGTTATTTTCTGAAGCTGAACGACCTGATTTACATGTACATATATTTATTTATATTATGTATTTTTAATATTTGGCAATAATTCAATGAACTGAATATCTAGTTACGAACTCTCAGACTCTCTAAAGCAGTTTTATTTGGTCGTCCGGTTGACCGACTGTGCCTGACTCACAGTTATGAAAGTGGTCCAAGCGGTAGTAATTACAAGTCAAAAGATTGAAGAAAATGAAATTAGGAAATTACAATAAATTTGGTTTATTTGTTTAAGGACGGTCTATTTTATACAATTTAAAGAAGAATTCAAGGAAAAAATTTATTAGGATATAGTGGTGAATCATGGCAGGCATAGTTTGTTGTGTTGCATAACAACCGTAAAGAAACACAATTATGCGGAAATCAAAAGGAAACATTTAGAAATAAGGATTGAGGCAAATAAGATTATATCAAATTGACCACACAAATCTTTTGAAGGAAATCTAAAGATAGCATCGATCGTACCGCAGACAAAATCAAAAGATTAACTAGTTTCAAGCGGTCTACATGTTAGATGTATGTATATTAGCAGACCAATAAAGATTTATGAGACAAAATCCAAAGATTAACTAGATTCAAGCGGTCTACATATGTTGTTAGATGTATGTATATTAGCAGACCAATAAAGATTTATGAGAGCAAACCTGGCAAAGACTCGATACGATCTTTATCATTACATAATGTGGAAACAAAAACACAGAATGCAAGTTCCAAGATCGGATGAACAAGTGGGATATACAAACGTTTAGTATTGTAAGAATCTTCAATTTTCTTAGACCAACGCCAAGAACACTTTACCCTCAATTATCTTTGAAACAATATGATTGTTATATTTTAAGAAGACCTAAATCATTAATAAAAAATTACTCTACTTAGGTTATGAATATTAAATATAGGTCATAACAAGTGGTTATCAGCAATGAAATCTGCCTGTAAAATACTATATTGGAAAAAATCAGAATATGACAAATATAATTTTACATTATCAGCATACTTCTATCTATGTTTTGTACAAAAATATTTGATGTTGCTGTGTCTATTTTATATTAATCAATTTTATCAATATATCCTACACGGATCCAGGTAGGATATATATCCCATACAAATTGTGGTTCAAGCTCTTTCTTGCTAAAATGCTAAAAATTCAATTTTTACATGTAAATATATAAGTTGAGAAGTAAACATTTTCATTTAAAATTTGGAAAAATTAATTTTTATCATTTTTTAAATTATAAGCGAAATTTTGGTACTGGAGAATGTATTTTATCTCAAAATATCTGTTTCTATAGAGCAATGAATGATTGTTTCGATTCCTCCAACTAAAAATGCACTTTAATGTTTTTTTTTCGCTGCCATTTCGTCTCTACAATCAAATTAGATAAAATATGGTTCAATTTCATCTGATTTGATTTGTAATTCAAATCAAATAGAAGTCAACTTCGTTTTCTGCTGCTTTATATTAAAGCTCAATATGTGATAGTATGTATCTTGTCCTCTCTGTTATAGAGCATTTGCGATCCTGATCAATTTTCAGTACTTTCGATGTTCTGGAGATATATATAAATCACTTAATATTAGAATTTTAAATCCTGAGGTTGTGCTGATTTACTTTTTGTTTAGCATATTTGTTTGGTTAAATAAATATTTTATCTTTAAATATTTTGGGAAATTGATAACCTTTTTTAACTGGTTCAAATGCTCAAACAGAAAAGTTTATGGCATCGTATTGTGACAGACTATTAAAAATGTGTCATCTGGGAAGCGTAACAAAGCGTAAGTTATGCCAGGTCGAGTCGACATCCGCTTAAAATTTTGTACAGCAGCTTCTCATGGACGCTTCAAATATGTATGCCAATGGATGTGTCCTCAATCTTTATGGGATAGGATCCCACTCCGCACTAATGTTTTCATTTTCTTATTATTACGCTCAATATAAACTTGAACAATCGGCATGTCCCGCCTATATTTAGGGGTATAATATAATCTATAGAAAGCGGCCGCTCATATACTATAAATTTAGTTCCAATTTTTACAGATGACAGTTTTGTACGACGTTAAAATAAAACGCCCTAAATATTTATATATTAAGAAAATTCTTGATAAAAAAATACTCTATCTCCTATCAAACCCTTGTAACCATTAACATCTAGACTCATCATTGGTTTCACTTATTCAGTGTCTAAAAGAAACATTGCTGAGAAATGTATATACTACGCAAAATATTTCCAAACATAGTATCTTTATTAAAATTAACACAATTTTTAAAACGCCCCACATAAAAAGCGAAAGACGTCAATAGACACCCACACATGTATATATTCGCAGAAGCATATACACGTACATAATAAGTGGAAGGCAGCAGAGCGCCGCTTTGCTTTTGTTTAAAGTGTATATTGAAAGCACTTATATATTTTTCTGGTTGTTCGCCTATTTGTGCTACTTAAGTTCATTATTGTTATTATTTCTATTGTTTTATGCTTATTATCGTGATTTATTGTATTAGCTATACGTATGTGTTAGTGTTTATTATATATAAAGTGACCATTTATTATAATTCTGCTACCTGATTTGATATTAATCGATTTATTTGAATCTGTCTATTTGTCTCTCTCCCTCTCTCTCTAACGTTACATTACCTAAAGAATTTTAGTACACACGGCGTATGTGGAATACTTTTCCATGTCTATCAAACATAAATTAAGCATACGCCAGTTGTACAAAATTATTTATCTGTTATACGAATAACGAATAAAAATAAGCAAAGACAAATATTTATTTTCTTTGTAATACCAATTAAAGTTTTAATTTATTGAAACAATATATTTCAATAATGTTTAATAATTTTTTGTTGAATTTTGAATAAAATAAAATTAAATACATATATTAATGTGCTAAAATAGCGTTGTTGCTGTATGTTTTGGTTGTTAATTTTGTCGGATCATTTGTCATTGTTCAATAAAATGTTTTCTTTTAGAAAATTTAATAGCGAAGCTGATGATCTTGTGGCAAAATCTACATTAAAATCTCCTATGATAGTTATAGTGATTTTTTCTAAGCCAAGAATTTTAGCTTCTTCAAATGAATATAAAAAATGTAGAATTTTCTTCTTGATTTTTAGCTACAGCTGTCAAACACCTACATTTGGTTTTAGTTCTTAAAGAATATTTTTCAATAGCACAAAAGAAACGAGAGAGCGGCACTCAAATTATCTATTGAGTTTATACCTTTCTCTCTCACCTCTCTTGCGATCTAACGCTCTCATCGGTTACAAAAGAGAAGATATTCATGGATTGTAATTATTTCATCATGCTTATTTCACCATTGTTATTTCACCATGCACAAAACCAAACAGCAGCAACAACAACAATAGCGTCTCTTTCTTACTTACTTACTTAAATGGCCGTCAACCGTCAGCCGGTCATGGCCGCGTCCAGGAAAACGCGCCAACCTCCATAATCCTGTGCGCGCTGGCGCCAGTCGTTCTGAATGCCAAGTACGGAGAGATCTCTCCATACCTGGTCATTCCATCGAGTGCCCGGTCGTCCTCTCTGTCGGCGTCCACCAATCAAGTTTGGGCCACCCATGTAAACCATGCGTGCTGGAGCTCTTTCGTCCATTCGAATGAGGTGCCCAGCCCAATGCAGCCGCTGGAATCTTATGCGCTGGACTATGTCAACTTCATCGAATAGCTCGTACAGGTCGCGGTTCATACGGGAGCTAAACTCGTCGCCGACTCTAATAGGACCAAAGATCTTGTGAAGAATCTTCCTCTCGAAGACTTCCAACGCTGTCTCGTCCGACTCAATCACGGTCCATGCCTCTGAGCCATACAGTAGGACCGGGAGTATCAGCGTCTTATATATCTTTATTTTCGTCCGTCGAGAGAGGGCTTTACTTCTCATTTGCTTGCTCAGCCCAAAAAAGCATCGGTTTGCAAGCGTGATTCTTCGCCTGATCTCCAGGCTGACGTTGTTGTTGCTGGTGATCTCTGTTCCGAGATAGACGAAGTTTTCTACAACACTGAAGTTGAAATTCTCCATCGTCACTGACCGTCCAAGACGCATTGACGGAGTGCGAGAAGACACCAAGTACTTCGTCTTGTCCTCGTTCACCGCTAGACCCATGAGCCGAGACTGTTTTTCAATCTCCGAGAACGCCTTGCTGACTCGCCGTTCTTGCGTACCGATGATATCGATGTCATCGGCGTAAGCGAGCAGCATCACTTCCTTTTGGAAGATCGAGCCCGACATACTATGTATGTACGTGCATTGGCGTAGGATGTATTCCATCAGGAGATTGAAAAAATCGCACGATAGAGCATCGCCCTGCCTGAAACCTCTCTTGGTATCAAAGGGGTCGGAGAGTTTTTCCCCACCCTGACAACGCTTTGTGTGTTAGATAGCGTCGTCATGCAAAGACGGACAATCTTTGCCAGGATACCTAGTGCAGACAGAGCGTCGAAGAACTTCGCTCTTATCGGCGTGTCGAAAGCGTCTTTGTAATCGACAAATAGGTGGTGAGTGTCTTTGCTAAACTCACGGGTCTTTTCCAAGGTTTGGCGTAATGTGAATATTTGGTCACTGGTCGACCTTTTTGGACTGAAGCCACACTGATATCGTCCTATCAGTGAGTCGGTATATGGCTTCAGCCTATTACACAATACGCCCGACAGAGTCTTATATCCAATGGAAAGGAGACTTATTCCGCGGTAGTTGGCGCAAACAGCGGGGTCTCCTTTCTTAAAGATAGGACCGAGAACACTGAGATTCCAGTCATTGGGTATGCGTTCATCGAACCATATCTTGCATAAAAGCTGGTGCATACTCCTAACCAACTCTTCGCCGCCGGTCTTAAATAACTCAGCTGGCAGCCCATCAGAGCCTGCCGGGTTGTTATTTTTCAGATTTTTAATAACTGAATCGACCTCGTTATAGTCCGGTGGCACTACAATAGTGCCATCATTAACTGGTGGTTCCGGTGTCATTTCTCTATCGGCGGTATTGTGCGCTTCATCGCCTCCGAGTAGGTTGGAGAAAAGACTCCTCCATAATCTCAGTGATTCCTGTTCATCCGTTACCAGATTTCCATTCTCATCCTAACAGAAAGTTACTCCGGGCTTAAAACCTTCAGTCAGACGCTTGACCTTTTGGTAGAATTTTCGAGCTTCATTTCTGTTACGGAACATCTCAACATCCTCAAACTCCCGCCTTTCTTGTTCCTTTCTCTTGCGTCTTCTCCTCTCTCCGTTTCTCTCGATATCGCTCTCTAACAGCTCGCGTTGCTCCCGACTGCAGAGTTCGCTGATATGAAGCGTTCTTATCTGCAGTAGCATTGCGACACTCCTCGTCGTACCAAGAATTCTTCACAGGTTTTGTATAACCAATGATATCCTTGGCAGCCCTATCCATGGAGCGGGTGATATGTGCTCACTGCTCACATATATCTCGAGAAATTTTCCGACGGTTGGGCCAAAGATTCCTTCCTTCCCAAACTTGGCGTTGAAATCGCCAAGCACTATTTTGACATCGTGTTTGGGACAGCGCTCGTACAGGCGTTCCAAGCGCTCATAGAACTCATCTTTAGCATCGTCGTCTTTCTCTTCCGTCGGGGCGTGCGCACAAATCAGGCTAATATAAAAATTTTTAGCCTTGATGCGTATCGCGGCTAGACGCTCGTCAACAGGTGTGAACCTAGAAACGAGGCCACGTAGTTTCCTATTCACCACGAAACCACATCCAAATTCGTGCTTACTCGCATGGCAGCTGTAGTAGATGTCATAGGATGCTTTTTTAGAGCAACCCTGCCCTATCCATCGGATTTCTTGGATTGCGGTGATGTCAGCTTTGCACTTTTCGACGACATCTACCAGCTGGATATTTGCACCATCCCAATTAAGGGTGCGGACATTCCAGGTGCATATCCGTATATCGTGATCCTTATAGCGTTTGCGGGGGTCGTCATCAAAGGGGTCGTTCCGAGGCTTCCTTTTAGTTTTCATTGGGGGGTTTTTTTTAAAGTGGCGGGTCCCAAGCCCAGCGCACCAACCCCTTTTTAAAGGAGAGGGGGCCCCTTCGCCTTCTCACGTTAGCTCACCTCTGAACGGATGTTCAGAGGCTACCCAGGAGATACGTGTCCTAACGAACGTGTGAGTTGCTTGGACCGTTTGACACAAGAATCATTATTGGCCATTCCCAGGTGAATGGCAGTCAACAATTTTCCACACAATGTGCACTTGAGCAAACGAATCCCAATCTCTCTCTTACTCATGCATAAGCACTCATCGTTTATACTTCAGACTCACAAGCCAATGATTTTCCCCACTTGAACACTATTTCAGTTAGCAGACTATTAAAGTTGAAAATGTACTATACACACACGCGCTCTCCTCACTCTAAAAGATCTTATGCCTGCTACGCGGTCAAATCACCTTCTCTTCCATTCTGTACTCAACGCTGTCACTCAACACTTCTACTCTCGCACGATACCCCTTTTTTGACTACAAAACGTTCAAATTTAGCCTCCGTAAGGAAGTTTCACTTCAAAAAATATTAATAGGTTTTCGATACAGTTAAATCATTTTTTTTTTAATTTTTCGTATATAGTTCCACATTTTACTCTGATTGATTACATTGATATGTATACCAAATTTCATCTCTGTACCTCAAATAAATGCAAACATATGACTAATTGTGTATACTTCCTTTTTGAGAGGTGGCGCATGTCCCACTTCAATTTTGACAAAAAGTAGCTTTTGACCTTTTCAAGCGTTCCATCTATAACAGAATTCATACAAATTGGTTCAGCGGCTTAGGTAAAAGGAGTAACATCCAACCATCCATCCTCAAAAACTTTCGTACTTCATTTTGTAATCCATAGTAAAGAAGAAATACGTGGAAGACAAAGGCGACCCATTTATTTGAGTAAAAATAGGCTCGTATATTTCATACCTATTTTTGCATAACATTTGAGCAGCTCTTCAACAATTTTCTTTTAGTCTAGAAAATCTATCCACATAAATTTTTTTCAATATAATTTTTTTCTTTCGCGAAAAAAATAGGAATAAGACGTCATCCATACTGGGAGGCCCATCTGTTCATTATAAAGTTTTCACAATTTAGCAAGTAAAACTTTTTTTGCTGAACCGATAAGGACTTCAGCTTTACATATACGAAGTTTAAAATTTTTTCTTGTTTATCAGTTATTTGCATAAAGAACCCTATACAGTTTGGTCGCAAAGGAACAGAGATGTGCTCTGACCATCCACACTTGAACTTCTCATGGCTAATTTGGTACGGTTTCGAATATAACTGAAATAATAGGCTAAACTGAAAATTAAGAATATTCTCGTTACAATTATCGTTGATAGGTGCTTAACCAAATATTTAAATGCATTTTACACTTACATTAACGATAAACTAATGGGAGAAATATTTGATTTAATTTTTCTTCATGAGAAAATGCAAAAAACTGTAAATAATACAATATTTTTTCACGAAACCTACTCATGCATTAAGGCATGTTGCTATTACATTATTCTCTTCTTAGATGCGCCAGGAGGAACTGGTAAAACATTGCTAATTAAATTGATTATGGCAACAATTCGATAAACAATATTCAATATATCTTTCCATCCATTTGAGGTGCAGGGATAATATTTGGTACACATGTTAATGGGATCGGGGCTAGTAAGTTCACATCATTCGTCGAAATCGGTGGAGGCGTTACCCCGCCTCATTAGAGCGATAATCATAATTCGTCATATCTTTGCATCTATTTGAGAAACAGAAATAAAATTTGGCTAACATGTTATTGGGGTCGCAAGACGTAATACTGTTAAGTTTGGTCAAAATATTTAGAACGATGACCCTCTCCACATATAAGTTCTAAGCGAAATTAATCATATATTTGCTTCCATTCGAGATATGAGGATGAAATTTGCAATACATGTTAATGGGACCAGGAAATTTACGATTCATTGAAAAAGGGAGAGTTTAGCTGTAAATAAAGAGTTTACATACATATGTAGATAGACAATATCAATATCGATATTTTTTTACTGGGCGCGGCATTGTTTGGCAGTACACAGCTAGTTTTGAATGAATTTGTTTAGTGGGTAAGAAGCTTTGACCTTTCATGGCTTTCGAAATAAAATATTAATACACGAATGTGAACAGAAACAGCAACTTATATTCACAAAATATTTTACAATTATTAGCTAGGACGACAGTTGTTTCGTGCTTTGACATTTTTTTAATTATTTTATTTCATTTACTTTAGGACAATAAGTAAATTAGTTGAAAATTTAACAATATAACAGAAATAGTTGATCTCCAGTGAGAACAACTAACATTAACAAATTAAAATTCGCCTCAGTTATAGGTTCAATAAATATTGCTAATTAAATTACTGAAAACCTTAATAATTAAAGTGATGGAAGAAGAGTTTAATTAAATATTTTTTATCCTGGCTGCCATTTTGTTTACGCATTTGCACCAAACTGCATATATAAACCGAGCTGACATCAATAAAAAGCGACAATATTGACATGGTAGTCTTTGATTAAAATTTATTTAGTACAGAGCATAAAACAATTTGTTCAGAGTCATTCTTTGGTCTCTCTCGCACACACAGTAGATACACTTTTTCTATTGTTCATGAATATATGCAGCTATAATGCAATTAAAGAGCAAGTAAAAAGCAATTATTAAACGCATTTCGTAAAGCACACTCACACATAGAAAAAGAGAGAGAGGGAGGAAGAGAGCACCACCAAGTCGAGGGTATTTGATGCAGCGGCTGCTTTCTACTTGTCCAGAAGCCTAGTTGCACGTCGAGGGCATAGCTCGTAGTTGGTTTCCGCTGCCTCGTCGCCATCAGCGCCACCGCTATCGTATCCGACTCGCCTTACACGCTTTTTCTGGGTGCCTTGCTAGTTGCAATTATTGGCCAACGAAGCCATCATCGCCTACTTTTTTCCCATCACGCTTACTAATGAGATTTCCGCCATTGTACTGTTTTGTGTGTGTGTCGCAATTTTTCTTCAAAAAATAAAAAACGGAAAAAATATAAACAACATTTAACTATAAAATACATGCAGCACAGTGGACGTACTATGTTCAAACAAAAAGAATATATAATTCAAGCACTTAAAAAATTTCAATAAAATATACTTAATAATGTTTAAAACGAAATTTCATTCCATCAAATAAATATATTTATTTGATAAATAAAATGTTTAATTTTAACATTTGGAATAACTGCCTTTCAGTGTTGTTAGTGTGTAGCCCAGTAAAAAAGCTTGAAAAAGGTTTGTAACGAAGTTATATTAGCTGCGAAATAGCATGATGGATGTTCTATTGTTCATGGATATATGCAGCTATAATGCAATTAAAGAGCAAGTAAAAAGCAATTATTAAACGCATTTCGTAAAGCACACTCACACATAGAAAAAGAGAGAGAGGGAGGAAGAGAGCACCACCAAGTCGAGGGTATTTGATGCAGCGGCTGCTTTCTACTTGTCCAGAAGCCTAGTTGCACGTCGAGGGCATAGCTCGTAGTTGGTTTCCGCTGCCTCGTCGCCATCAGCGCCACCGCTATCGTATCCGACTCGCCTTACACGCTTTTTCTGGGTGCCTTGCTAGTTGCAATTATTGGCCAACGAAGCCATCATCGCCTACTTTTTTCCCATCACGCTTACTAATGAGATTTCCGCCATTGTACTGTTTTGTGTGTGTGTCGCAATTTTTCTTCAAAAAATAAAAAACGGAAAAAATATAAACAACATTTAACTATAAAATACATGGTAAAGGTTCGTTACAGAAAATTTATAAGTTTGCTGATGCGATGTTGCGAAATCTCAGAAAAAAGGACAGTGCAAGTTTAGTTTTTTTTAAATTTATTTAAAATATTACTGATTAATATTGTAGTGTTGGTAATGATTCTTGCGAGCCCGACGTGTAAATCGATGTGAGAAGTATCCTTATGTGAGTAGCAGATCGCGTTAGCGTAAGCGTGCATGGGTTATTGCGTACATGAATGACAGTTTGAGTGCGTGTGTGTGTGTGTTTGAGTGTGGTTGGGAGGTTAGTACTTAGTTACTACTTAGTTACTACTTAGTTACTACTTAGTTACTACTTAGTTACTACTTAGTTAGTACTAGTGTGTGGTATACTTAGATTTTATTAACGTCATTTGCGGAGTATATTCGATCGCGGAGCTATTAGCAACAGAGGCTAATACTCGTAAACGCCACTCGCAGGATATATTCGATCGCGGATTATGCCTGTATAGTTAATTTTAAATATTTACGTGTACCCTCTTCCAAGTGACTTTTAACTGATATCTTCATAACCATAAACTAATTTCTCCGAAGACTCCAGGCAAACAAATGGTGATGTACTATTCAGAATTGATCGTCCTACGTTGCTCAAGCGAAACAGTGGCCACATGACCTATTCGGACTAAGAAGCAGGAGACCATTTGCTTCGCAGTGCTTCGTGCGCGAACAACTTTTGTTGTATTTGCCTCATCTTGGAACACCCACACGGTCGATTGCTGTTTTGTTTTACCGTCTTTTGAAGCATCGCGATCTTATTTTTTCAGCATAAATTTTCACCAATCTGAATTGACCATCCTTTTTTTGAGCGATTGTCAAATTATGCGGAATCCAATGCGAACAAACCATTTTTATGTAAAGGTGTTTATGCAAAATCTTATATACGCTGATGGAACAAATGATTATGTATGCCTCAATCTAACGGTATGTCACATGTCGATCTCGAATTATTAGTTCACGCACAGCCTCGATGTTTTGTGGCACAACAACCAATTTTCGGAGACCTTTACAGAATTCGTCGCTGAGCGAACACGATTGAATTCACAATACCACTAATATACAGTGTTTTTATTTATTGCATTTTTTTTTAAGTTTGTTTTATATATTGGATCTCTTAACTTATCTGAGGACTAACAATATTAAAACAAATCTTAAAACTATTATAATTTAATTATCCTCGCTATACAAAGCATGGGTAAAGGATGAGTGAGCGGCTTTCTTATTAACGGTGATCGAATGCCGTTCTTGGTTCGTGGTTCGGTTCACTTGTTCAATGCTACCGTGTTTTTCCTGAAATCCTAACTGATGCGTGGGAATAATATTATTAATTTCCAGAAGTGCTTTGAGTTTGTGTTGGAGTATTTTTTAAAATACTTTTGACAAACATGGGAACAGGCTTATGGGTCAGTGTTTTGTCTTTGCCTGGCTTTGGTATCATTATGATCAATTACAATTTCCATTGTGGAAGCAGCAAGTGAGAAATGTTGCATTGAAGTCCTTTAAAGGTGCTTCATCGTCACACAAAGAACTGAGGTCATCGACGCAACCTTTCCTTGAAATTTTAATTTTTTGGCCAAATTGATTTTTTCATCTCACTATAAACGACACAAACAGCGCTTGTACATAAAAACGTTGTGAGTACGTTCGTTTTAAAAAATGTCAAACTTTATTTTAGTATTGCCAGATTTTACATAATTTTACATTAGTGTGTTGCCACTTCTCGTCATAGTGCCCCTCGTAGTTTGTATGTAGTTGCCAATTTCGAAACAATTATTTAAAATAAAAAAACAAATAAACTGTTTTAAATGAATTGATTTTATTAATATAGTATGAGAGTGATACCTTTTAGTGGCCATAGCGCGGTAATTTAAGACAAAATAAAAATTAGTTTAAAAAGAAAAAAAAAAATTCTGGCCTGGAGCGTTAACCATATATGGAAACTATGAAGCTGTTCAAAAACTTTATTTTTATTTGACTGTAAAATGTAATTTTCAGCCACTGTATGTCGGAAGGAAACAAATTATGAAAGCATTTTGAATGTTAAGTGCAAAGAGGCTATAAGCATGTGTATGTATTTATATTTCCGGAGGAGTGCGTCGTACAAAGCTCAGTGCTTACGCAGACAGATGAGGTGGGTAGAACTATAAGGCGTTCACAAGCGTACATTTCGCGAATTGAAGCGCATTGCAGTGGCGCAATGCAATCAAAAACCAATAAATTAAAATCTTGAGTTGAGTTCAGAATTTTTACCTTTAAAAAAAGCATTCCGATCGGTTAACTAGCTTCAAGATCAATGAATTGAAACAGCCGTCGAAGATTTTAAGAAAATCTTACAGTAAAATTTTATTTTACATCAATGAGCAACAAAATTTCATTAGCAATTCCAATCATTTGAAGAAAGTATAAATTTTCGTGTCGGTTACACCCGACTGTAATTTTCTTACTTGTTATTTATTGGCAAATTGTTTCTTAATTTTCTGGGTAGTCTTGAAATTTGTTGTATTTTAATTTTAGTAGTTGTAGCCTGCCTTGGAAGACTTCCGAATGATTATTATGAATCTTACATAATAGGCAAAAAAATAAGACTGGTAGATCCCATAAAGTTCACAAATCCAAGAGAGGGACATAGTTATATCAATTCGACAATACGAATGTTGAATTTGAATTAATTGAAGTGTGAACAAAAGAGACTGTAGGTAATAAATCTAGCAAAGTTTTGTGTTTTTAAAGTTGTCTGAAAACATGAAATTAATAACCCGATATAACGAAGCGAAGCCAAAATAGTTCATTACCATTTTTTTAACTCAAAGAAAACTTATTTATTTGTTTTTTTAAAGCTTGAAGAGAAGCGTTGTACAAAATTTATTTATAAATCGGTCAAATATTTTGGGCGTAAAACATATAAAAGAACCAAAAGTAGTGTGGTTACTAACACTTAAGCGAGTGTTCTTCTTCTCGCTTATTCGGTAGCAAAAATAAATAGAACGCAAAAACACATTGAAGGCTTGTCAAACCCAACAATAAGCTTGAGCAATCTCTCGGCTCGCCAACTATTTTAGGTATGTGAAAAACTGTTGTCGATGCACTTATTAGATAGCAAGCTCTTTAGGTACTTATTTCTAGTACCCAAAGGATAAAATTGGACTTAAGATGTTTATGCAAACGTATGTAACAAGCAGAAATAGGCGAGGTAAACCACATAAAGTATATACATATATTCTTGATCAACATTTAAAGAATGAAAAACAAGAACTGGTACAATATTGCAAATAGAGTGTTTAAGATTGGACATTTGGACTCTATTATTCACTCTAACCATCTCTTAGAGTTCGTGCAAATATGAAATTTTTTCTGAATTTTTATATTAAATTTAATATATCTTACATCAATATTTCAAAATTTTACAAAAAGGTCCGACTACTTGAAGGTATTGCCATACAGACTAGCGAACCCTAGCTGAATTTTATATGAAAAAAATTGTTTTTTTTTATGTATCTAACATTATTATTATGTATCTAACATTATCCCTAATAAAATATTTTATACAAATTTATGATTCGACGGCTTAAAGTCGACCACTTTTAACTGCATTGTCCGTTCTTTCTTGGACTTATTATTTTATTGGCCATGATACACTGCTTAAGGTAATGGGCCGTTAGCAAATTATTAATGACCAAAGGTAATGAACTGATTTGTATGGTCAATTGCCAATGGTCGAATTTCAGCCAAAGGGCGATTTCTAGAATACATAGTTTCGCAACTTGACTGTAGCTCTTTTACTTGTTCTCACATTAATTATCAGCAATTCGACTCAATGACTATCGATTCAACTGATTGATTAATGTATGTAAGTATAAGAACGTGCGAATGATTCTGGGCTGAAATGCGTGCCAGCATACGAGTAGCTGAACGCAAATAACTATATTTAAGCGAAATGTGGCGTAATCGTAAAAAAGTTCGAGAATGACACGGAACGCGCGTTAAAATCGTTAGGCTAGCAAGTGGTAAATGAAAATAGGCGACAGCTAACCTCTTTTCTTAATTGTAGTTGTTTCATTTTTATTCCCTCTTACTTATTCCGTTATTTACTCCCGCTCTTTTGCTATTGCGGCATGTAATTACGTCTTTTTTTATGTAAGACATTCATTAAGTGCGTTCTCGTTACTATTCTGGTTCAACGCCAACGTTCCAATTAAACGTTACGGAACAATCGTAAAGTTCTCCTCCAATGTTTAGCCTACACTCGAGTGTCAGCTGACAAGAAAAATACCTAATTCTCAATATTAAAACACACAAATTGCTCAACTTGATGTGCAAGATGCGGCGCAAGACGTAACAGCGCGACAGCGGAAGTAAAGATGAAGGACGTTAGATAACAATAACAACAACGGCAAAAAATAGCAGTAAGAACAGGATAAATAGAAAAAGAAGCAGCGGCAATTGGACAGCTGCGGGTTTGGCGCAACGCCATGACATAAGAAGGCCATTGAAGGCAAAAAGAGTAGCAAAATAGGCGCCACGTGGTGCAATGCGGGGTGTCACTAAAGGGTTAAGGTTAACGACAGTCAGCCAAATCGAATTTATTTGAATTTATGCCTTATCATGCTAAGCACAATGCGACTCGAATTTAAAATATTTGTACACAAAAATGAAATTTCATATATGTGAGTAAAAACACGGTAACATCAAAGCTTTAATACCCTTCAAAAACAAAAAAAAAACTTAATTTGTATGATATGCAATTTTAGGTATGCATAAGCCACGATAGTACAGAATATTAAAGAGATTTTGGTCTTGCGTTGTCTCAAATCGTTCGATTAATGGCAATTCGAAAGTCCCATTTTTCGGACTTCTGTTTTCGAACCCGATTGCAAAACAGATTGAAAAAGGTTGTGAGCACTTTGAAATAATTAGGCCCTGTACCGAAGGTACAAGAGCCTATTGGTTTTGTGCAAATGTATGTAACAGGAAGAACTAATTGTCGGAGACCCCCAAAGTTACCCCCATTATGGTCAGGAGTGATAGAGGAGTCGATATAGCCATGTCCGTCTGTCCGTCCGTCCGACTGTATGAACGAAAGGATCTCGGAAACGGTAATAGATAGAGACTTCGTGTTTTTTGCATTCGACTAGGACTGCTCCGGAATTTCACAAGTTTATTTTAAAATTTTTGTAATTGCGTTCATAAATCCATACATATAACATAAACCTTTTAAAAAAGTATCAGTACCTGCCTAACTACTATCTCCCGGCTAGTAGTTACGTAGCTAAACTTTTTTTTCAGGCTGGTAATCTTTTTTTTTATTATGATGCCAATTTTTAGCGCGATTTGTCCGTGTCGTACTCGTACATCATTCTCTTATCGCCAGTTCCAATATATAACAGATCTCTCTCAAGCTTACATGGTTACTTTCCGCAACGACTACCGTCACCGACTACCTATCGACATCATCGTTGAAGACCGTCTAGAACGAGACATGTATTCCACGGTGTCCCGACCTTCCTTATACGCTTTATACCACTAGTAAGTGCTCGTTTTTGATAGAGCAGATTCACCAAAAGCCATTTGCAACATTTTCAATTTACCGGCACACGAAATTTCCTTCGCAACACAAAATATAACACAAGTAATGTACGTTGATCAATATTTTCACTCATAAAAAAATTGCCAAGCACTACTGAAGTCGACTGACTTAAACAAGTACTATAAACACACTGGTTGACAAATCGCGTTAAAAATTGTTATCATACATAATAAGGGAGAGTTAAGTACTTCCCCATGGGATAGTAGTTAGACAGGTACGGACACTTTTTTTGGCAGGTTGTATAATATTCCTATTTTTAATGAAAAATTATTTTCAGAATATATTCACCGCGAACTCGACACTTTTTTTGGTTATATTTTCTATGATATTTTGCATAATTGCTACCGAAAAACTGATGTAATAATCTGCATAAGGGCTAAAATTGGTTTTAAATCAACATCAATATACATTAGCATGTCGAGAGATTACAATATTTGGAATTCTGTTGCAATCACATGTTGTTCAAGACATGCGATATAGAAACCTATTTCAAAATCTCCCAATTGTATTCTGAATTAATCTTCATCAGTTTAACAGAAAAAAAGGACAAACTACACGGAACTGTGGTAATACAGTGGATGCTTCGGATTTTAAAAATCTTATCTTACTCAAACATTCTAAAGTGTGACTAAAATCGTAACATATCAAAAAAAAAAGTCAGTAATGCAGAAATCAGTCGATAACTAAGTAACACACAAATGGAACACTCCCTATATGGGTACTGATATGATGATCTGCAATTTTTACAAACAAACATTGATAACATGTGTGGTAGAATCGAGTAATGCCCTACAACTACATTAATTTTGCCCTAAGATGCTCAACTGTCTCGCATACTTGCTATTAATCGTTTCCGAGCAAAGGCCAAGTGTGAAAAGTATTTAAGGTACACCAATTCAGTTTTAATAGTGCAGATCATCCCACATTTTGTTTAACGATTTTTTTTTCTTACGGTTTCACATAATAAAAATTAAGATCAAATGATGGCTTTATTAGTCTATACATACCAATGCATATTTATCGTAGACTGCAACTTATAGAAACACAAAAGTTGGGGACATGGTTCACTATGCCATAAGTTGATATAAGTGTACATGTACACATAAGTCTATTGCTTTAATCTGCTAAACTATTATAGTGACAAATTCGGTTTTCACCAATAGACAGATTAATGCACAAGAAAGTGAAGAAGAATCGAGTAGAAAATACGTTTCGGTATGTGAAATTTGTCGTTAAAGTTGAAAAAAGGATGGTTTTTGATAGCGTCTATGGTGTGCATTGATATTAAAAACTCCTATGTAACAGAAAAATACGCAGAATAGTATTAAAACGCCCTTATTACTGCTTTTTATTGCCACACTACCTCAACTTTGAACTGCAGTACGTGCACAAGTCCTCGTACATATAAGAGAGAAACAAAAAGCGGCGTATCAGGGTTTGTCAGGTACGTTTACTGTATTCTATAGCAGTGCACATTTACATATTTATGTGTAGTATTTTTGAGAAATCTAAAAAGATACAAAAGTTCGAGCTTTTATGCGGCAATGGACAAAGAGCAAGGTATGACTGTCAAACATAGGCATGGGCAAATAATGTCAGGTCAGGTGCGCTATGGGGAAATCATTGAAGAGCAAAAAGAAATGATAGTTAACCTTGACTTTGTTGCATGCAACAAATCCAAGAAGCAAAGCACACGTGCTATGTGCAAATAACATGAAATAAACGAAGAGGCATAAACACGCGCACTCACAAACACAGACTTGTGCATATATACTGACACACATATTTGCTCGTACACGGAAAGATGGCGCGTCAGACACCTGCCAACTATTTACAACAATGTGCTATACTGCCCCATCCTCTTTTCGTATATTTTCTATATCTTACACTAGCTTTCCCATAACACTGAAATGTGTCTTTATAATTATATGCAAAACGTTTTCCTATTGTTGTTGTTGTTGGCATTGTTGCTGTGCAACACCCTACTGTGCGCTGTCAGCATGTGCCACTCTCCTTCATCACTTTACTGCATCAAAGAAGTGTCGCAAAGAAAAATAGACAGAGAAAGTGAGTCAGATAAAGAGAGGGACAGATAGTTGGATAAGGCAGCATTGAGATGAAAACTAGAAAAAATTTTAAAGCCGCCGTCACTAAGAACAGCGGTATGGTATCGACTTTTGAGCATATTATTATGGATAGAAATATCAAACATTAATACAAAAGAATTCGCAGCGCTTTCAACGACTCCACTTTATATGGGACAAATTTTTATTTTTAAAGTGGGACGAGGCACTCCAGTTTAAAGCATTCCTCCAGAAAATGTAATATTATCAAATTTGTGTATGTAAAAAACATTTACCATAAAATTGTAAGCGGGGGCACTTTAGGGTCAGTGCCTAAAAAATGATAAGACACAGTCATTTACAAATTTGTGAAAATCAATCTCAGATCTATGTTATTGAGTTGTTAATCAAATACTTATCACACTAGAGTACAATCAGATGCAGGCGGCTGCCTTTGCTGTTCGTCACTCATTTGTTTCAGTGTGACATCCGGGATTTTCAAATATTTGCTGGCCTACTATACTACTTGGTATTAAGGTCATACAACAGAACATTATGTAAGATGTGAAAAAGTCGGACATAAATTCTGTCTGAGCTGAAATATCACAGTATACAGTGTTAGGCATTGTCTTTGACATGGTATTTACTGAGATACAATAGTTTAAATATATCCAAGTTCGCTAATTTTACCTTTCAGTCCAACAGCAAGAACTTGGAGGATATACGAGGGTAACTATTTATATTTCGGGAAGTGGCAAAACTAATTTCAAGTAGTAATATTTAGCAATACTAAAATTAAGTTTGACTTTTTTTAGCATGAACGTACTCACAAGCGATTTTTGTGTTGTTAAAAGTGAGTTGACTAATAAATGGAAATTTTAAGGAGAGGTTTTCGTTGGATTTCTTTTAACAACTTTCGACGGGGATCATCTCAACAAGAGTGTGTCGATGAACTCAGTTCTTTGTACGGCGATGAAGCACCATCAAAACCCATTGTATATCACTGGTATGGTGAATTTAAATGGGGCAAGCTCTCACACATCGGCTCACACAAGAGGGTTTTTGAGCATTCAAAATATAAGTCATACGCCGTACAGCCCTGATGTATCACTCAATTATTTCTTTCTATTTCCAAACATCAAAAATATACTGCGTGGTGTACGTTTTTCTACGCCCGAAGAAGCAGTTGATGAGTTCACAACCCATGTTTGGAAGGTGCCTCAATCGGAGTGGAAAAAGTGAAAATATAAGAGTGCATACATTTTCATGGAGAATATTTTGAAAAACAATAAAGCCATTTTCATTTAAAAATGTTTGTTAATTTTAGCTTATCGTGAAATATAAATAGTCCCCTCGTAGAATATAGAGCCTTCAAATTTGTTCCTTATTCCCTCTCTGAATAGGGTGTATTTAATGAACGTGCCAACCGCTCTCTAAAGGATAGTACCCACCAAAGCCTGTCCTATTTTCTGACTTTATGATTGATATGTCAAATTTTGTGTATATAGGATTATATCGTACTACTAGAAGGTCCTTCAAAGAACAATTTAGCAAATTTTATTTCTTATATTTATTCATTGCCTATGCAACAGTTATCTTTAATATGATGTTGTTGTATTGTTGCCTAAGATTATGCACTTGAAAAAATCTATATGTTAAACAATTCGGAAAGTGAATCAATAAAAATGTGCCTTTACTTTTTTTTGTTAAACAATTTTAAATTTAAGAAACTGTGTTCCTTTATATGAATTTGTATTTTTTTTATATGTACTGGTGTTTGCTCAGCCGTAAGTAACTTTTGGGCACCACTGATGTAGATACTCGTGCATCCTTATTTTTGTAACAGAATCAACAGAAGCCACAAAAAAATGTCGGCTCAAACAAACAAGAGGACGTAATTGCGAATTGCATTACAGCAGCAACAACAAAAATGGGCACAACTTAATGCTGAAAAACAAGCAAACAAAGTCAGAAAATGAAAATATGTAGTAGCACAACGCGTCCGACGAACTGAAGCCGCTGTCTGTCGCCGCCATTTTTAAAGCAACGACGCTGCCGCCACCGCTTCACGTATCCTTTTATGATTGTGTATGTGTTGTTTTTGCCGCCATTGCATTAATGTTATCTTCAGAGAGCGCACATCGGCAGCCTCCACTCCAATTCCGGCCTGTCGCTTCTCCTTAACATTATTTAACATCTTTTCTCTCACCTCTTTCGACCTCTCCGTCGCTTTTTCGTATATTGCTGCTGCATCCTTGCTACTTACAACTTGTCACGCCATGTTGACATTTGATTGCCGTTACATGTTATCGATATAAAACAGCAATAACAACAATAATAACTGCAACATTAAGAGTAAAAAAAATGCAACAACGCTTCAACATTCACAAACATGCGTCACAAAATGGTCCAGGAACGGATTTTGGAAGACAGTTTGAAAGAAGCAAAATTGTATAGAAATTATGGTCTACTGTCTACAAACGTGAACAGTTTGTGAAGGATATAAAATAGTTATAGTCGGATAGGTTTCAGTTTCAGTTGGTCTGAAAGTTTGTAAACCTTTAATGCCTTAAGACATCGACCCTCCGCTTTTGACCAAACTTAACAGGATGACTTCTCCTATTCCTGTTAACATGTATACCAAATTTCATCTCTGTACCTTAAATGGATGCACAGATATGACAAATGTTGATTATAGCTTATATGGCGGGTGGAGCAAAGCCACCTCCAATTTCGTCAAAACCTAGCCTATGTTCTTTTCCATCGTCCCATCTTTCTCTATACCAAAATCCATACACCGTACATCCATCCACACATACATCCATCCACATATACATCCATCCATCCATACATCGATCCATACATCGATCCATACATCCATCCATACATGCATCCATCCACACATCCATACATCCATCCATACATCCATATATCCATATATCCATACATCCGTACATCTATCCATCCACACAAACTTTCGCATTTATAATATTAGTAGGACTAGAGGATCGTATAATTTTCTAATGCCTTATAATATGTTCCAAATCGTATACTTTTACATCAAATGAGATATAAAGGATTTGGTTTTTCTTAAATTTTATTTTAAAATTTATATTTTTTTATGGAAATTATAAAACTTAAATATATAACTTGTACTGATGGTCTAACATTGCTTAAATTAAAGGAGCTAATAAAACTTAATTTCAGAAATCTTTGCACATTTATTGTCCTTTCGGTTCCGAAATTGGTAAATTTTAACCAAGAGTCGCATGAGCAACGCACAGCTGTTGAATGTTGTCAACGACAACCCAGATTTGCTCAAACGGCTCATACTTTTTGATGAAACATGGAAATCTGGTTATGACATTGAAACCAAAGTCCGATTCTCCCAATGAAAGCGGCCAGAAGCGCCAAGACCGAAAAAATCATGCCAAGTAAATGTGTAGGTTTTGGTCACTGTTCTCTTCGATTACAATAGTGTGATACATCGTGAGTTCTCGCCAAAAGGTCGTAAGGTCAAGAAGTAATATTACTTTGAAGTTAGGCGCGGTTTGCGAGAAGCACGGATTTGCGGCAAATTAATTCAATGTTTTTGCATCACCCATTCGCAATTTTTTTGGGGAAAAACATCACCGTCATCATGCCTCAGCAACCTTGTTCACTCGACTTGAACCCCTACTTCAAGAATTGGAAAAAGCGTAAAAGAGTTGGCACAAGTGACATTTTTAAAATACTTTTTTTCGAAAATAATAAAAGTCACCGTTTTGTGACACCTGGTATACTTATTGAAACTGATTTTGAATTTTTTTTAATTCTTTGTTTAAGAAAAAATGTCTGACTTTATCCGTAACCTTTATTAGAAATTGTTAACCTTTGCACAACTCAAAATCCTTACATGTATATATATATATACATATATATATATAAATATATATATAAATATATATATATAAATATCACAAAGAGAAGGCAATAGGGGAAGCTTAGTGATTGACTCTCAATGCTTTCAATGAAGGAAACCGCGATGGCGTTGGCATTCGAATGTTACTTTGTTAAATGTGAAGCAAATGATTGGCATCTTCACCCACGCAGGTTCATCAACACATAATATACTTCAGCTACACCTACTCCATAGAAACACTTGTTTAATCTGGTAACCTCATCATAACTTGTACACGTATGTACTTGTGTACACCTGTTCTCTGCTTTATTTAATACTCAGAATGTGTTGGCAATGCCTTGCGGCATGCTGCTACAGGCAGTCCACCGAGCTTCTCGCTCTCTTTTGCGTGAATGCGCCACGCGAAAGGTTACTTCGTGAAAAGGAGAGAAGTGTATGAATGAAAGAGATTGCAATCAAACTGTATTTGAAAGTTCTATGCACAGTAAAGGTGCCAAGACACAAGAAAAGAACAAGAATCAGAACACATCACATGAAATTTTAGTTTACACTCTAAACTTAAGAGGAAAAATATGTTAAAAAAAAGAAGAAGAAAAATCCTAAAAGGCCCTTGCAGAATACAGCCATATAGTTTTCCACATAAATAAATTTAAACTTTATGGGAAGGGGGAGAGGCAAATTTTTAAAACAAACTTGTAAAATTCCGCCGAAGTACTAGTCGAATGCAAAAAGAACGAAGGCTTTATCTATTACCGTTTCCAAGATCCGTTTGTTCATACGGACAGCCAGACGGATATGGCTATATCGACTCCTCTATCACTTCTGACCATAATGGGGGTAACTTTGGGGGGTCTCCGACCATTATTGGTACCTGTTTCATACATTCGCACAAAACCGATAGGCTCTTGTACATCCGGTACAGGCCCTAGAAATTAAATAGACAGCTTTTAAAATGTGATGCATGGATTTTTTTTTTTCAAAATTACTACTCAGAACACAAAAAAAAAAATCGAAGTGCTATCAAAATTTAAATTCGTTACATATTCTGTGTTGTGTTTTTTATGAGATTGTAGTCGGCGCTTCTGGCGATGTTTCAGTCAGACAAACGGTCTTGGATAGACCAAAATTTCACGCCGAGCTGAAATGATTCGTTTTTCAGCCGTAGCACTTCTAAGCCAGTCTAGTTTGAACCAAAGATTTCAGTGAGAATATAGAATTTGGAGCGTTTTATGCTTTTATCAAAATCAAGGCATTCATACTGATGGAAAAGCTTATGCCGAGTCAACTTTTGATGTTGATTTCTTTTCTTTATTGGCTACAAAAACTAAAGATCTTTGAACAAGTATTACAAATTTTAAAACAGTGTGTTCTATCTCAGAAAATAAGTAGTTCTAATTGAAATAATATACAATTATGTCTTATCGATCCTATCATATAATACTATAGCTAATAATGGTATACTCAATCATTTGTTTTTTTTTTTTTTAAATCTAAAAAATTTTCCACTTCAAACCGGCTACGACGCAGAAAACGATTTAGCTATTTAGCAAGTTACGTTCGGTGAACTTAATCATCTAAACTCGAAATGTTGTATGAAGATAACCTATGCTCAATCTACCGGTCCAGAAGAGATTAGCGCTGATCGATTACAATTTAAATAGTTTCGAAAAGCAAAGCGTATTGCCAAAGGTCGTTGCAAAAACGTTGTTCTGATGCCTATTAGTCTTAAAAATGAATTAGAAAATGTTGATAGACAGCTTTTTCAGGAAGTAACGGGTGCCAAAGCTTACTAGAGATATTTACGCATTTAAATAGTCCATTGCTCAATTGGATCCACGATTTTCTTTTCAAAGTCGCAATAGGAACGAGTCCGTAGAATACGGTGGCTGAGGCATGATTATGGCACGAACAAACAACGAAGTTTTTTTTGTTTTATCACAAATTAAAAATTTTAATAAAGGTTCTTGAGCCATTTTTTCGGTAGCATAAAAATCACCAAGCGCACCAAATAAAGCCTAACCTTTATATCTGTCAAAACCAAACTACAAATGAAGAAGGGCTAATCATGTCAACATATATTTAAAACATGTGTACCAACATAAAAATGTCGGAAATTAAAGTTACTTTTTTAACGAACCCCGTACATATAGACATCGTCATCGGGTCCTCAATTAAAAAAAAAAATAGATCAAATTACACCGATTTATTCACTAACAAATAAAATGTAAAGTTAAGAAATGTTTATTTTGAGAGGGATTGGAAATTTGTTTAAAAAAATGTTATTCAGTATTTAAAAATAAAATTGTATCTCGATTATCTCGTTGATTTCCTTTTTACTTACAGCTGCTCTCGAAGAGGACTGTGTTGACTTTCAAGGCAACTCGGTCAATCACGGAATGCTATATGTACCCGGACCGGGTGTTTGCAGTCTTTGTGTGTGCTATCACTCAGAGCCATTGTGGTGTAAAGCAATCTACTGTGATCCACCATATGTGAGCAATAAGATCAAATCATAAGAACTCATATTTATGCAAATATCTTTTTAATAGTTCTGTAAAAACTTTCGTGTTGGAGAACGATGCTGTGAATTCGAATGTCTCGATCCGCCCGGCGAGGATAATCTCTATCAGGTAGGTACTTTACTTTTCTTACCCAATTTTTTAGTCGAATCACTTTTTAAAAATTTGGTTAAAATTTCGTCATATTGGTTGGCAATTATTTCGGTTGTTTTGGTTATGAAACGGGAGGCAGCAAAATTTGTTCCAAAATAACTAAATTTTGACCAAAATGAATCGTCGCATGAGTATCGCTCAGGAGCTGTTCAATGACGTCATCGGCCATGCAGATTAGTTCAAATGTGTCATAACGAAACGTGGGTATATGGTTATGACGTTGAAAAAATGTAATTCTAATTATTCCCAATGACAGCGGTCAGAAGAGCCAAGACCGAAACAAGTAATTACTAACAAGTAAGGGAATTTCAGTCGGGCGTAACCGACTGTAAGAGGCCCTGTACCAGTTCAGGTCGCCTAACAAACACATTAAATGTTTCCCGAGCATATGACCAAACACATGACCACTTCTCACTGCGCGAATATGAATGAAAAGAAAAGGGGGGTCGTTCAAATTCAATTGTTTATAAAATCGTCATTTATTATCCGGTTTTGATGAACTTTTTTGATTTGGGCTTAGAAGGACGTTAACTTTATACTTTTTTGTGCCGAAGAAATTTTTACCCTAAGGGGTGATTTTATGGGGAAGGGGGAGGGGTAAAATTTTAAAATAAACTTGTGAAATTCCGGAGCAGTCCTAGTCGAGTGCAAAAAACACGAAGTCTCTATCTATTACCGTTTCCGAGATCCTTTCGTTCACACAGACGGACGGAAGGACATGGCTATATCGACTCCTCTATCACTCCTGACCATAATGGGGGTAACTTTGGGGGTCTCCGACAATTAGTTCTTCCTGTTACATACATTTGCACAAAACCAATAGGCTCTTCTACCTTCGGTACAGGGCCTAAAAAGTATATAAAACCGCGACTGCAACAAAATCAATAGCACATTAACCAACTACTGGTGTAAGCAAGAACTAATTGAGAATTATAAAACTATGGCAATGAATAAAAATGTGGCGCACAGAGAACTTTAAATCGATTTAGATTATAATAGTCATTCGAAATTAAAAATTGTAAGGGAAAGCTATTTTCATATATCTATCCAACGATACCCAACTTAATATAGTTGATCGTCTATATTTTATTTTTTCACAATTAGGCGTTTGGTATTCGACATATTGAAAATTGGTTATTCTTTAATGACACTCTTTAGTGCCACTCGCAAGACGAAGACAAACCGATAAACATATAAATCATCCAAATCGGCCCACGTGTTTGATCTCTAGAATGCCAGAAAGGAACAAACATACATACATATATAGATATAGACACATTGCAGTTCTTTGCGTTGCGCAGCCGTTTAAAAAGCAAAGGCCAAACTCAATCAAAAGTGAAGGTTTTGCCCACTATTCTTTTCGATTACAGTGGCATGGTAAGTTCTTGCCAGAAGTTCGTGGGGTCAATAAGGAACATTACCTTCAAGTTATGCGCCGTCTGGCCGGATTTGTGACAAATATTTTCTTGACTTTTGTATCACGATAATGAACCTGTTCACACATCGTGATTTGTTGGCTAAACACAACACTGTAATCATGGCTTATTTACTTAACTATGTGCCCCTCAACCGTCTGCCGGTTATGGCCGCGTCTAGGAAGGAGCGCCAGCCTCCATAATCTTGTGCGCGCTGGCGCCAGTCGTTTTGAATGCCAAATACGGAGAGATCTCTCCATACCTGGTCATTCCATCGAGTGCCCGGTCGTCCTCTATGTCGGCGGTAATCATGGCTTAGCTATCGTATTTACCAAACTTGGCTTCCAGTGATTTTTTTCCTTTCTCAAATTTAAAAAACCCTAGAAAAGGCGGAGTTTTGCCACGATTGAGGAGAGAAGATTAAAATTGCAAGATAGCGCATTACCCTAACAAAGCATCAAAATTTGTGCTAACTCTAAAACGATGCTTTTCACCAGCCCTTTCCTATGCATTGTATGAATTACAATAATTTCAGTCATATTGAAAGACCCAGTGGAGGATTTCAATCAGCTATATAATTGAAACTTTCCTATTAAGGGAATAGACATTCCAGGTGCAAATCCGTAAATCACTATTTGCGATAGGAGCACAAAATTTGTTAACTGCAATGTAAAAAAAAAAATAGATCGGACTTTATTGAATTTTGTTTGTGTTTGGTAGATATTTTATGTGAATTGTATATGGAGAAATAAGTTTCATTTTATAACATAATATAAAAGTTTTCTTTGTATAAAAGTTCTAAATCCTTGGTCTCCATACTGTATCACTGAGTTCCTTTAGGTCATTTAGCTCAGTGAGTTAATTTGTGTTGCTTTAAATAATTATATAATATAATTACATACTTTAATAATTGCAGGAACGTATGCGTAAACGCGCCGAAATACTGGCTGGCAATAGCACCGCCACGACGGTGACATCTAGACTGACGCCCGTTGCTGTCTCGACGCTAGTGCTCAGCTTCATTAGCAACGCATTCTTTAATTTATAACTTCAGCCGAACGTCGTCGAGGCCAAATAAAGAAAAATAAAAATATAACTGAAATCAACATACTTATGTATATCTAATTTTTAACTGCAATAATTTAAATGTTTAGAACCCCTCATAATTGCTGCAACTATATAGTAAAATGCTCCAAAAGCAGCAGAAGTAGAACCAGTAGCAGCAACAAGTTTTAAAGAATATTTTTAACACTCAAACTTATTACAATGTAATACTAAAACCAACAAAGCAAAAAAAAATCTTTTAACTTTGGTAGAATCAAAGCTATAATACTTTTCACACGTCTGTAAATATTTTATTCAGAGTTTTTTTGTGTCAGTTGAACAAATAAGAAAGTTGGATTTCTGAAACAAACAAGGGCATATTCGAGCTTTATATATTTCAAGTATATATTGGTAGTACTGAAATCGTTTTCTTTAAGATACACGCTGAGGAAGCCTTTACGTGCCACGCCCATTTGTGTTTGTGGTGCATAGTCCCGAAAGTGCGATGTCCGTTTGTATTTGAGATAGCTCTATAAGTGGGCGTGGCAAAGAAACTCTATACTGGGTTAAAAAAATTGTGGAGTCAGTTCCCTTTTTCCCATATACACAGGCTGAGACACAGCTGGACAATCAAACGGACGTGACTGGATCGACTCTCCTTGTCAAGCTGTGGTCACTGATACACCCTTCTGAATGTTACAAATATCGTGTGAAACTTATTATAATATTCACTTTGAGTGTAATAATTAGTATAGCAAATCAAAAGAGAAAAAAAAGAACAAAAAAATCCAATAGCCAAAATAAAAACAAATAAATAAATGACTATTTAAGAAATACTTAATGTAATGAAACAGAATGATAAATAACGTGAATATTTAGCTACAATTATAAATTTAAAACTTATGAACAATACAAGTAGGTTTTCAAATTCTCAAAAAAAAGTATTGTCCTATTCTTACAATGTAGTAAAACCAACAAGAACAACAACAACAATAATACATCCTTGACATCTAGACATTGTCATCCTGAAATTCACAAAACTAATTTTTGTTCTTACATTTTTTTTAATTGTTTATCTTTTTGTTAATTCGTTTTAAAACACAATTCTGCATCGGATGCAAAACTCGTTAATATTGTGATCGGCAAAAGCAAAAACAAATGAAATTATATATATACAAAATACATATATACAATACATACATATAACAAAATATATCATAGCGAGAGAGATATAAAAATCATGCGTTCAAATATATCATTAGGCGCTCATTCAACAAATCTGTGCATACAAATATTAATATATAGAATAAAACTAAACAAAAAGAGAACTTAATAAATAATGTATGTAAGAAGAGTTATATATACATATATACAAAAATATATATATACATACATATAGAACTAGAAATCATCTTTAGTTATACAAAGGAAAAATATATACAAATATATACTCACAATAATGTGCAGATATACCTACACACATAGTTACAATATATGGGGTCTTTCAACATTGATGTGTCAATTTAAAAAATAAATAAAAAGCGCTGCTTAATGTTTTAAATTGATTAGTCCGTAATATGCAGTACCTGTACATCGCCGGTGTCACAAGATGAAATATTTAAATTAATTTGTACATAAACTTTTAAGTGCTAAACTAATATGTATAACCTGATACTGAATGATTTCGCTGATTCATTAAACATAGACGCAACACAATTTTAATGTGGACCCGTGACACTTAAGAGGCCCATTGTATACTTTCAAAATATCTGAAAACCTGACCTAAATACATATGTAATTCTTGTTGACTATTCTGTAATGCAGGTTTTAACTAGCAAAAATAATCAGATGTACATATACCGAAAAAAGATCGAGAAAGTTTTAGATATATAAACATATGTACATACAATATAAAACGGGGTGCACTGAGTTGTGCTTCAAAACAAAAAATGTGTATGTATATATTTTACAAAAATTAAATTTATTTACTCGTACACACAAGCGTTTAATGCGCATCACATAATAAATAATAACTAAAATAAAAAAGTGCATTGGCTATGGAAAAAAAACATTTATATATCTGTAACTACATATTTATGATTTCAACATGAAATTCGATAACTGAATTCCACGGATGTGGCGTAATTTCTGACAGTCAAATACCTGATCCCAAAAACGTCGAATAGCACCCATGATATTGAGAAGATTTAACACCTGCCTACTTTCAAATATTTCGGCACTAACCGAGGGCACAAAGTGTGGATAACTGTTAAAATCTAAAATCTGATTAAGAATATGCGTGATTCGTACTAAATCATAAAAGAACATAGCAAACAAACAATTAAAAAGACAACCAATAGAAAACTTGTCTTGCGAGCTTCTTAAATTCGAAGGTGGAGAAAGGTTGCGCAAAAAACCTTAGAATGATTAAAATAAATAAAGACCATGTGGAACATCCTACCGCCATATACATTTCTCGAATTATCTCTTAGTAAAAATTGTTATTAGTCATTTCACGTCTCTGACTGCAAACGAAACAGTGAATAACATTTGAAAACTGCTATTTGGACTGATAAACACTAATCTGGCTTATGTCTTTAACATAAAAAGCAGTTGCAACTGCTATTGTTACACTTTACATGAGGGAACAAAGGGAAAAAAGGTGAATTAAAAAGAGCAATAGGAGTTTTCACTGTTACTCATCACTAGTTGATATCCAGAAACTCAAGCGCAATAAAATAAATTTCAATCTATAAAGATTGCATTCAGTCACAACACTTTGTCATACACGTAAGGTGCAGCTGCAATTTGTACAAATGGAATCTTATATCACGGATAAAATATTTCAGTGGTAGACACATTTTTTGTAACAAGTAAAAATCGTTAACTTCGGTGGAAAAGAAGCTTTAACACCAATCACGCGAGGTTTCAAATTGCTATTAAAATATAAAATTAAAAACATTTGTAATACCTAAGAATTCTTATGAGGGTGGCAAGTTCGGTTTGTATGGAGCTTAAATAAATGTGGGCGAGACACGTCATTTGATTTTTATGCAAAGCCCCGAAAATGCATGCATCCAAATGATATTACTTTTAAAGCAAAGTTCTTTATACAAAATTCCAAAAGGGAGTGGTGGGCTAACCCAAAAAAATGTATGTGTGAAGCGTAAGTTCAAAGAATTAGTAAATATTTGCCACAATAAAAAACATACGGGTGGTTTGGTTGGAGATTGCTAAGTTACTGGTAATTGAACGATGCATGTCAATATTAATGGATAATCTATGTAACTTCAATTGAAATAAGTACAGCTTCCGGGTCTCTCGGGTGGATGATTAAATGAAGGTGAATGCATAAACAGCTAAAACACACATTAATTCGCTGAAACAAAATATTTTATGTTCAAAATACATCCTAACAGAAGAAAACAAGTCTTCAGAGCATTCTCAATATTTAAGGCGCTTATGAGTATCATCAATAGTACTGATCTATTTTGTAATCTCAATTATTAATGGTCAATATTCGACCAAAGGACCACATTTAAACTAAACATTTAATCCCACAAACTAACAAGCAGAAAGACGAAAATGGCTAGACCTTTCTGACAAACTTAAAATACCAATTAAGTTTATGTGCATATGGTATATTATTCGTGAGTACAGCAACGAGAGATTGCAGTTATCCTAGATCTTTTGCCCAATTGCCCTCAGGGAAAGTAAAATGTGTATATACATATGTCGAAAGCACTAGAAGAAACCCTGACATTTGGACGGTATCGAAACTAAAGCAATCCATGCAAAAGTGAAGAAATTCCACAGCTTTGTATCGTATCATATCTATAATATCTGAGACCATTCTTTTATAATATTATTGTACAATACAAAATATTTAATATATTAAATTTAAATCGAACTGGTTTTGTTAGGCAATTTTATTTCAAAGTGTCATGCACCCTAGTATCATAATATGTATAAGAAAGCATACTCTTCTGTCTTTGTAAATGTTGTATATGTTAGACATGTGTACAAATATGATATATGTTTTGTAACAATAAAAAATATAAAGAAATAAATAAAACCCTGAAAAAATGTTAACTTCGGTGGATCCGAAGCTTCGATACGCTTCACAGTATATTTCAAATTGTGTACTTAGGAGCAATTAAGGAATTTTGTTTAAAATCAATTCCAAAAAAATATTTTTGTGGAGCGTCCATTCATAAAAAGCTACGATATTTATAACGAAATAGATGTTCATATAAAAACGCAAAAGAGAGTGGCGGGTTTCAATGGGGCTACTCCTAGAAGTGGAGGATCATGCCCATTAACATATAATATATGTGTAAGGCGTCTGTCTATAAGAAGCCACCAGGTATAATTTTAAGTTGATATTGACTGCAAATTGAAGTGGCAAGTCAACTTCGATAATTTTTTTTACTGCAACAAAAATAAGTCTTGCTGCAAATTTTCAGTTGGCCTTTTTAATTTTAAGTGCTCGAAAATTGTGCAACAAGTACCAGACGGCAGCCAGTCGGACAGGCATACAAGGATGGCTACATCGATATTATTGCGTTACAAAGTTTCAGACAAGCAGATAATACAATTTTATATTATGTGTCAATGATGTGTAAATGCCATAGAAAACTACAACAGCTTCTTTTTTTAATTACTTTAATCTGATCTAAGGTAGTAACTAGTTTATAGATAAAGCTAAAACAAATATTAATAATACCTGAAATGTTGTCTAACTCTCTCGCTCTATCATATTTAATAAGGAAACAACTGTTCTTAAAATAACTAAAACTAGTTCTCTCTCTTTCTCTTTCACTTTCTCATACACTTTTTCTTTACTTAGTACAAGGAAACAGTCAAAATAAAAAGTTAGTGATAACTAATAGATATCATCTACAATGTATGTGTTAGACTTAAACTCACACAGAGATCATAATTTAAATGAAAAAAAAAATGTTAATTATTATGAAAATATTCGCTATAAATTTGTTGTTTTCTAAAACAAATAGTTAAAAAATTAAACAAAAATAACAGAATTTTAATTATTACAATTAATGTAGACAAGCAAACATATCTTGAAGCAGAGAAAAGCTTATAAGAAAAAAAACATATTTAGAAAAAAATGCAACTATATTTTTATGTAATTGGTGCTAATTCAATAATTAAAAAAAAAAAATAACAACAAAATCTTTATTATATAAGTCAATCTCAAATTTTAATTTTCGTTATTATAAAACATAAAATAATGTACATAGGTATACACAGCAAATATGAATTCAATTATAAATATAAAATTTGAATTATATATATATGTTTATATATAAATGCATATATACTATGTCTGTGTATGACATAATTATTTTTATATATATTTTATCTTAATTTTTAATAACAATATTTAAGTTAGAAACTTTTCAAAATGCTGAAAAAACTCAAAATCCCAATGCTGTTTCCAAAATTTAACAATGCTGGTATTATCCAGAAGAAGATTTCACCTGAACACATTCTTCGATTGCATTTTATAAAGTGAAATAAATGTGACAAAGAAAAATATTTTATAATATGCTACAATAATATGAACTAAAGAAAAATATTAAATTTCGGTTCCTCCGAAACTTTTATACACTTCACATACGGTCTGTATAAATAAATGTTCTCAAATGAAGATAGTTTTTAAAACCGAAAAATAAGCAAACAATATAAAATAATTTATTTGATTATGAAAATTTTTTCCAAACATTTTGTAGCAATTTATTATTGTTAAAACGAGTCACCTATTGCCTATCAGTAATGCAGAGCGGCGCCATTTTGTCGTTCATTGGATGGCTAATGAGCTAGTCACTTCGTTAAAACATTATACCGAATTTGGCGTTCTTAGCAAAAGTAAAACCAAATAAGAAATTAATGCTAACTTTGGTGGAACCAAAACGTTACAATACTTCCCACAATGATTGAAATTGTGTGCACAAATAGTAGCAATAAAAAATTTATTTTTAGGAATTTCCCTAAATGGTGGAGATTACACCCATTAATATGTGTATGGAGCATCTATAAAAAGCCACCATATCAAGTTTTAATTTGAGTTTAAGTGCAATAAATAAAAAAGAAAGGGAGATACCCGGCATTCTCTTCCGACTTGAATGGGGCTAACGCTTCTAATACACATACACGGACTTAAATGAATTATTTATTTTGGCATATTTAAATTGACCAAAACTAAAAAAAATACTTCATAAGAAAACTTAGAATGCCGCACCTATGTTGGTATGGTGTTTTTCGCTCATTACAACTCATCTTAAGTGGGAATAGGAAAGCCTTAATATCGAAACTTTTATGCTTATCTCTTATAGTCTTAAAGTTCTAGTTGTTCATAAGTTGAGCATATATACTTTTTGGGATCTGTCTAGTTTCCTTCTGTCTAGTTTCCTTCCCCCAATGAAAAAGGGTATACACACAAGAAAAACTTTAACTACGGTAGAACCGAAGTGCTATTGACATGCATCTTAACAATTAACGTTTAGTCTTAAAATGCTATAGTGATTCCTTGAAGACAATCACAAAGTGGGTTGTGGGGTAATGGTGGCTACCTTTAAATGTTGCTATATAAAAGCTCGGTTTCGAGATATAATATACTTTAAGGCTCTTTAGATGAACGTTGTAGATGTCTCGGGCTGTACTGCGTACCGTACCTATGTATATGGGTTACAACAATAAAATTGATATGAAAACTGAAAAATGAGGTTGTTAGCTTCTAAATTTGTTGTTGGTACGTTCTGAAGGGAGATTGGATAGTATTAATATTCGAATTTCAAGACAATGAGCTTTTCATAGTTTCCGAGATCTCGTCGTTTATAAAGTCGGTACATGTCAATATCGATATGCCTAGTTACACTATGATTAACTACAGTTGATTCAGACTGTTCTGCACTGGTTCACACACCAAATGAAATGTATAAAATTTGTAATATATTATATATGTATAATAAATATTGTGTGTATTATATTTGTGCTTGTAGAAGTTTATATAGATTTCAAACAATGTCATTTCAGTGTTGATCAAAGACGAAAAAATCGCATTTGCACTTATTTTTATAAGCTGAGAAGATTTTATGTAAAGAGTAAAATTAAGGCCTATGACGATAATTGATGCTCATAATACCTATACTGAGTTGTAATACTCACAAAAAAAATTGTAGTCTAAATTAATTTATAATACGCAAATTCATTAGTTGCTTATTCAGGCTGTATGACATATTTTATCTTGAACATATTAATGTTGCGTACAATAATTTGTAATGAGTATCGCTGTGGGCAATTTTATGTACCCTTGGCATTTTTTTTGCTTGCGTAGATGAATTATTTCTCAAAATTCCTCGTTAGATATTTTTGCTCTTGACATATCGATCAATAAGTTTCTGCAATATGCACTCTAAAAACAATTTTCCTGATTGGTGTATATATGCACGTACTTAGTTAGTATGTAGACTACAGGCCAATTAAAATATTTAGCGCATATATGACAATGGATTACATTTATATAAATGGGATTTGTATTAAACAGCAGTTTCAAATTCTTAGTTACAACTCGATTAAATGTTTAGAGTATAAAAAAGTAAAGCATTTTAAAGAAGGTTAAATTTAAAAAAAACTAATTAAAAATAAATGAAACTTAAAAAATAAGCTTTAAGTAAAAAATAATACAAAGATTTCATAGTAATTATTTGAAAATTATAATAAATTAAAATAATGAACATAAATTAAAGTTTAAACTTAATTATATTGAAGACAAGATTTTAGTAATGCAAAAATAAAAACTTAACGCATTTACACAATTGAAATATTCTTTTTTAAATTGTAAAATTTAATTCGATTTATGGTACATATGTAAAATAAGGGTGCTTTGCGTGAAGATATTAGCTAGGCGAATGATTTAAAATAGATAAATGAAATGAAGATAAAATAGTTGGACCAGTTAAGAAAATATTTATGTTAATTAAAATGTTTTATAATAATTTTTTTTCGGAACTATTCAATAACGTCTCATTCAATAATCTAAAAAGTGTAAACAAATAAAAGAAGAATTAATTAAAAAAGTATAAAAGAAAATAATGAAGACGGCTGTGAAATAAAAATTAAATAATATAAAAGGTTCGCTTAAATATGGAAAATCAATTAAAATATTAAAAATGCAACAAATACAGTAATAATATATTTACTAGTGGATCACAGATTGTTCTATAATTTTTTTTTCCTAAAATCAGAACTATTGTATAGTATAAACTGAGCCATTCAATGAAATGAGCAAATTTTGCCAGCCTCACTCAATCGACCAAATCAATTACATTGTACAAGATAATGATTATTAAAAAAAAAAAAAAAAACAATCTTAAGTTGTTTCAATCAAAAAACAAAAATTTTATCAAAAATATAAAACAAAACAAACAAAATCCCTAAGAAAAAATGCGTTTAATTCTAAATAAACTAACAAAATTGAAACAAAGCAAACTGTCCATTTGACCTAAAAGAAATTAATAAAAAAAAATATACTTATATATATATATTAAAATTAAGAACAAATTGAAAACTTAATATTTATCAGAGATAAAAAATAAATCAACTTCACAACTAATGTTGAAAGTAAATAAAATTTATAAATAAGTACGATTTTAGCGCGATGATGGCATTAGATTAATTTGATCGAACAGATTTAGGGGAGCGAGTTAAAATGTGCGAGTGAAACAACTGCCAATAGTGCTGTAAAACCAATTAACGAATGTGTTGGTAGGGAATTAATAAAGCCCGCGAGATGTACATTGTAAGCAACAACAAAGATTACTACAAGTTTTAACATTTAAATATTTTTTCAGTATTATGCAAACTAATGTTAGTTTACTTGTAGTTTACTCAGTGAGTTAATTCAATTTCCTTGAACAATTTTTGCATGTGTTTTATCCATACATATACGTGAAAATACGAGTACCTATATTAAAAATAAATTGCCTTATGCATTCCGATGCAATTACAATATACTCGTAGATGAATAGTTACCATTTTCACTTTATTTTTTTATGCAGACAAAAGTAAAATACATGTAAGAAAATAATTGGATAGATAGTTCGAATAAGCTCAAAAAATGTGAAAGTTAATCGATTTTTCCGAAACTTAAATATTACAGACATTTAAAATGTTTAAGAAATATGATGTTGACATTACTGTTTACATAGTAAATGTAATATGTAACCATTTTCAAACGATTTGAAGTAATCTAATATCATCATTGCATGATATAAAACAAAAAACTAAAAGTAAACTGAAAAGATTTTAATTCCAATTAGCTTTTTTCAACATAATTAAATGCTTTAAATGAATTATAATACTAAATGAAAACCAAAACACATATACCTAAAAAAACCAAAATCTACAAGATTTCAATCAAAGAAACTCAATCAATGCAAAAAAATTAACTCATAAAAGAATGAAATAAAAAAATCATTCTCAATGCAAAAATGAATAAAAAAAATAAAATATTTCCACAATAGCTTAAATAAGCATCAATATATGTTTTACTTATGAGTGGGGAAAGAGTAACTCTGATTTTGTTTGAACCGAGAATTTATTACTGTAAACGGCAGTCCACGCAATTGAAGATCGAAGAAGTGCTTTGCTGTGACTGGTTTTTAGGCAAAACAGTTATAGCTTCGCTCTTCACTGAATGTGACTCACTGTGGCTTTAAGCAGTTAAATGGACTAACGCCCATTAAACAGACATGTCAATATGGACTGACCTTTCGATGCAGATCAAGAATATATATACTTTATGGTATTTGCCTAACCTTTTTTGTCCTTTGTCGTAACTTTAAAAAAGAAGACCCCGCTGTTTGCGTCAACTACCACAGAATAAGTCTTATTTCAATCAATTCTGTAACGCTTACTCTGTCGGCATCGATCCAAATGATAGTTATACTGCTCGCGTATGCTGATGATATTGATATCATCGGTACACACGAAAGGCATTCTTAGAGATTCAAAATCAATCTCGATTCATGGTTCTAGTGGTGAATGAGGATTAGATAAGTTCTTCGTATCTTCTTGCACCCCGTCATCACGCTTTGAACGGTCAGTGACGCTGGAGAATTTCAACTTCAGTGTTGTAGAAAACTTCGTCTATCCAGCAACAACGTCAGTCTGGAGACATGCGAAGAATCATGCTTGCAAACAGATGCATTTTTGGGATGCTTTTAAGAGGTAAAGCCCTCTCTCGAATGACGAATATCAAAATCTATAAGACGCTGGTTTTCCCGGTCCTATTGTATGGCGCAGAGGCATGGACCGTGATGGAGTCGGATGAAACAGCGTTGGAAGTCTTTGAGAGGATAATTCTTCGCATGATCTTTGGTCCTATAAGAGTCGGCGACGAGTTTAGCTCCCGTATGAACCGCGAGCTGTACGAGCTATTCGATGAGGTTGACATAGTCCAGCACTTACAATTCTAGCGGCTGCACTGGGCTGGTAACCTCATTCAAGAAAGAGGTCCAGCACGAATGGTTTACATGGGGGGCCCAAACTTGATTGGTGGACGACGTAATAGAGGACGACAGGGCACGCGTTGAAATGACCAGGTATGAAGAGATCTCTCCGTACTTGTCATTCAAAACACCTGGCGCCAGCGCGCACAAGATTACGGAAGCTAGCGTGCCTTCCTAAATGCTTCCTTGACCGAAAGACGGTTGAAGGCCATTTAGGTAAGTTATGTGGGTGCCAAGACGTAATACTGGTAAGTTTGGTCAAAATTGAGCGGTGCCCGGCTCCTTATATAAGTGCTTAACGAAATGTCATATATATGCATCAATTTAAGGTGTAGGGACAAAATTTAGAATACATGTTAATGGGACCGGAAAATGTACTATCCATTGAAAAAGGCGGCAGGGATTAGCTGTCCATAAAGAGCATACATACATTTCCATATATGAATATAGACAATATTTATATCAATATTTTGTATTTATATATTCCTGATCAGCATCAAACTCCAGTCGATGTAGACATGTCACTCTCTTTGGCTAAACATCGGAAACTCGGAACATATAAGACAAAGTCTTCAAGCTTGAATATTTTGAAAATCATATTTGCTCCTTATATCACTTGTTATCAGATAGAAATGCTAAATTTGGTATGCTTTATTCTAATAAAATTTTTCATTAGGGTCCAACGGACCACAAAAAAAAAGGTCTGTCCCTCTGTCTTCCTATAAGATCATGGTGACGCTAGAGCCTTTAAGTTTGGATACCAAATGTCTCCTATTCACGGCAACCACTCTTTTTGAGGGGTGTAAAATACTTAAATTCTATTAAAATATTTCAAATTGGTTCATATCAGACCTCTGGAAGTGGTAGCTCCTATATAAATTTGATTCCTTTCTTGAGGTTTTATAAGAAAAACATTTTGTTGTTGTTTAATTGAAACGGCAAATTTGGTGTAGCTTTTCATAATATCAATAATATATCTCACACGATTCAAGATAAAAATATATGCACCTTACAAATTGAAAATTTAGTGTGGGATCGGTGTATCTCGAAGTCGAGCACACTCGACTTCAGCGTTTTTTCGTGTTTTATATTAACCTAATCTTAACCTTTGGCCTTGAAAATGGTAGATCTAACGGGTGCACTCGCATAATTCCCTGTAAACAATGTTCTTCGTTTCTGGCTGAAGAATAACTGACTCCTGAACATGCCACGTAAAACTAACCATGAAAAAAATAATGATTTCTTAGATTCATACCACTCATTTTCAAACTCGGCCGTTGTTTTTAATGATAGTCATGGCGTAACAAACTCTTAAAGAATAAAAGTATTCTTGGGATATGAATTTTTCCTTCGTATTTTCCTGTTCGAAGCATCAGTAAATTTTTGTGTAGACTTTTCACTTAAAGAGTAGTCCAATTTTAAAGTTTGGGAGGATTTAAATTACTTAGTTCATTATTGGTGTCCCAATTGTAAGGCAAAGAATATGAGTTCGTATTCCGGGTGGATTAAATGTGTCCAAAAACTCTAAAGGACATTGGACAGCACATTTTCTAGCAATTTTCAAGTGTTTCGTAATGATTATTTAACAATGTATCAACATTTTCGCACTTATCCTATCATATTTTAGTCTCGATTTCAAACAATTTTGTCTCGCGTCGCACACCTTTCAAACACGTTTGAAATGCGCGTCGCGCCATCTCACTTTACTTTATTCGGCTAAACTGCTCGACACCCAAACGTAAGCGATCGGGCCTAAGATGTGTGTCGCGCCATCTCGCGTTACGCGCATCTCGAGCATGTGCGCCCCGAGGCAAAAATGTTGATATCCCGGCTATTTTCAAAGTCTCTATTAATACTTTTTTTTTAAAAAATTCGTGAAGAAATTTTTATTTTTCTTAACTCCATTTTATTAAATACAATCTGTTTTTTGAGAAACATTCAGTAGTACTTATATGTAATTAATTTACAGAGGCTTGCGTGATTTAATCCATTGACTAAATCATACATAAAACCAAAATAAAATTAAATTTAGTGTTGACGACGTCGATTATAGGCAGTTCGGTGGGTTAAATCTTCTGGGTGTTACCTTCTTAGTCCTTTCGTGTGAGTGAGGTTGGTAGCTAGTTGTGCTGCTAGTGGGTTTGGATGTGCGATCAGTCGGATTCTGTATTTTCTGCTGATTTGAACTATTTCTTCAAGAACCGTTGGTACTCTTAAGTCATGGTAGATTATAGAATTGTGTATGTACCATGGAGCATTTATGAAAATGCGGGGAAGTTTGGACTGAAATCTTTGAAGGATATCCAGATTGGACCTGGATGCAGGGCCATAAAATGAATTCCATAAGTCCATATTAGTTTAATACTAGCATTTTTTTCGATTGAGAATCTAAGTCTCAGTCCAAGTTGTTTACGCTTTGTAAATACATATGTGGTCGCGCCGAGTAAGCCGCTAGGAGTATCCCTAGATATTTTGCTTTATCTGTTTGCAGCTGTTGCCAGTTGCTTATGTAGACTGGCGGACATGTGCCTCTCCTAAGAGTGAAAATTACTTGGGTTCAGTTTAATTCGCAATGTATCTAGCCACTTGCATATGGTTGTTAGGTTAGCTTGCAAGTTACGGAATTCTTGCATTGGATCCGCATTTTTCCGCTGTAGACCTAAGACCTTGCCTTGCGGTACCCCGGAGATTATTTCCTCAAAATCTGTTAATACATCATTAACTTTAACCAAAAAGTATCTATCCTCCAAGTATTTCAAATACTTTGGAAGTGACTGATAGTAGACTTATCGGCCTGTAAAAAGATACCGATTCTAAAGGTTTGCCTGGTTTTGGTATCATGATAATCTGTACTATTTTCTACTGGCCTGGAAAGTGCTCGCAACGCAAGATAGAGTTCCTGAAAGTTCCTTAGGGACTTTCCCAGTGATTAAATGATAGCTTGGAGCCTTGTTACTTTTTATATTATTAGTTGTTGCTTTAACTTTTCCTTTGTTAAATCCCTTGATCGGGATATTCATTTGAAAAGTAGAGTTTATATACTCCTGGATATATACGTCGAATTCTGGATGATGAGCAAAGATTTCTGGTTTATCTGGTCATTCTATGCCCAATCTCCAGTTCTCTTTTTAATTGGGGGCACATAAAAAATAAGTGTACCAAAGTTTTTTGTTGCTTTCTAGAGTGAGTAATCAGTAGCTTTTGTAGCTGATAAGCCAATAAGATATCTAGTGAGCTCAGCATTGTTCTTCTCCTTTAGTATTGCTTTTAACCTTTTCACGGCTTGATTGAAGCGCCACTTATCGTTGTGATTTCGTGTAAACTGCCATATTTTTCTCAACTTACGTTTTTCCTTAAGAATTATAGATATATTTCTATCTATATTGGACAGTTTATTTAAATAAGGTTCTGTCAGAGTAGATTGGTAAGCTGCTGGTGAATTGCTTTGTTAAAATTATCTAGCGCAAATTCGATTTCCTTTGCAGATATTAGAGGTGAATTCGTGTCTAAGTTTTAAAATGTGACTAGTCCTTTTATTATAGAGCTTTGCAGCATGAATGATTTGCTCTGGTTCAATATAAATTGTAGCGATGATAGGCGTATGATCTGATGACAGGTCTAGACAAGACTCTGCAGCAATGTGGTGTTTTGGTATTACTTACTTACTTACTTAAATGGCCGTCAACCGTCTAACGGTCATGACCCTAGACGCGGCCAGCCTCCATAATCTTGTGCACGCTGGCGCCAGTCGTTTTGAATGCCAAGTACGGAGAGATCTCTCCATACCTGGTCATTCCATCGAGTGCCCGGTCGTCCTCTATGTCGGCGTCCACCAATTAAGTTTGGGCCCCCCATGTAAACCATGCGTGCAGGAGCTCTTTCGTCCATTCGAAAGAAGTGTCCAGCCCAGTGCAGCCGTTGGAATTTTATGCGCTGGACTATTTATACGGGACCTAAACTCGTCGCCGACTGTTGCGAAGAATCTGGTACTACTAACTACCATGTTCCGACCTGAGGCGAAATCAATTAGCCTCTCTCCATTATTGGAGGTAGTGTCGTGAAGACTAAATTTTCCGACGGTTGGGCCAAAGATTTCTTCCTTCCCAATCTGGGCATTGAAATCGCCAAGAACGATTTTGACATCGTGTTTGGGACAGCGCTCGTACATACGTTCCAAGCTCTCATAGAACTCATCTTTAGCATCGTCGTCTTTCTCTTCCGTCGGGGCGTGCGCACAAATGAGGCTAATATAAAAATATTTTGCCTTGGTGCGTATCGCGGCTAGGCGCTCGTCAACAGGAGTGAGCCTAGAGACGAGGCCACGTAGTTTCCTACTCACCACGAAACCACTTCCAAATTCGTGCGTACTCGCATGGCAGCTGTAGTAGATGTCACAGGATGATTTTTAAGATCAACCCTGTCCTATCCATCGAATTTCTTGGATTGCGGTGATGTCAGCCTTGCTTCTTTTGAGGACCATTTGGATATTTGCACCATCCCAATTAAGCGTGCGGACATTCCAGGTGCATATCCTCATATCATGATCCTTATATCGTTTGCGGGGGTCGTCATCATTGAATTCCTTCTGAGGCTTCCTGTTCGTATTCATTGGGGGCTTTATTTTATAAAGTGGCGAGTCCCAAGCCCAGCGCACCAACCCCTTTTTAAAGGAGAGGGGGCCCCTTCGCCTTCTCACGTTAGCTCACCCCTGAACTGGTGCTCAGAGGCTACCCAGGAGATACGTGTCCTACCGGACGTGTGAGTTGCTTGGACCGTTTGACACAAGAATTATTGTTGGCCATTCCCAGGTGAATGGCAGTCAACAACTTTTTTCACAATGTGAACTTGAGCAAACGATCCCAATCTCCCAAATATTTTGGTATTGCTTTCATTACAAAGAAATCAAAAACATCCGGTAATCTATTTATATCGGTAGGCCATTAAGTTGGTTCATCTGTAGATACGTGAGTCGTGTGTGATAGTTCCATCGCTCTAATCAGTTCTCTTCCTCTGGACGTAGTCAGACGAAAGCCCCATTCAGTGTTTTTCGCATTATAGTCACCACCAACTATCTACCTTGCGCTTAGTGTAGCAAAGTCTTTGTCTGCCAAGAATGTAGTTAGTGCTTGTACGTGTTGGGCAAGCCCATTTGCATTCCAACATGTGATTTTTATCATTTGCACAGATTTGTAATGACTGTATTAACAAATTAAGCACCGTGCCCATTTGTTCCATTATGTTTTCATCATTTGTTTGAGATCATTTATGTCATTGTTTTCAGTTGAGGAGGGACTACACGGTGTATTGGATTGTTGGGTTGGGCCGCTTAAGTCAGTGCCTGCATTGTTTTTCAGTATATCCGAATAGCATTTGGTAGAACTGGGAGTTGGTATGGAATTTTTAGCTTGAGAAATTTTGACCCTTACTTAAGCTGTATATTTTGCCCTTTCAATTGCTTCGACACCAGATATATCTCATAAAGAGCAAATGTCAGAGATTATACTTATGAAACATTTGACCGTTTCGTTGAAAAAGCATTGTGACACTCGATGGTCAACTAGAAAGCAGGTTGCATGTGCAATATATAATTAACTAGCAAAAGTCATTCTAAAATAAGAAAAATGCAGAAATCTACTCAGTTGTTAAGAACTTGATCACGCAAATAAAAAAATTATATTTCATATGCTTTTTGATTGTTTGGAACAACATTTTGTCAGAAATTGACGCAGTCAATGTTCTTCTGCAGAAAAAAAAAATACTGTTTCAATTGCCAGCAATTTAAATAAAAGTCTTCAAAATTCCATTATGATTATAAGAAACGAAAAGTTTGAAATCTTTCGAAGACAAAGCATGGATATGGCTAAGATTTTGGATGTTGAGCCTGTAATGGAGAAAACAAGAAAAAGAACAGGGCGGAAGCAATTTGACTATTACGCTGATGATGAGACTGACCAATTTCATTTAGAATCAATTGATCTCATCATTCAACAACTACAATGGAGATATGAAACACTTCATAAGATTTCACAAGATCGAATATAAAATCTCTGCCTGGCAATGTGCTTGAAAAGCATGCAATGGTCTTAGCTATTAAATATGCTGTCTCAGTTTCTCAGGCAGTTTCCTTTTCTAGACACGGCTCTGAGTCAAGGTGATTAAATCTACAACAATATCACCAAGGTTATATTTTTCTTATATCCTTGAGAGTTCTGTTAATAACCTGAATACTATTCTTATGAGCCATAGTGTATTGTGCCCAAACGTTCAGTTTTGCTCCTCAAAGAACATGAGCCAATCAGCATTTTTGTCTCCTTCAGTTAAGTTAGCTTCTATTCTTGAAGTAGCAATAGCAATATACATTTTTTCACTCCTAATCTATGCAAGTAATTCTCTTAATAATCTCTCTTCTTTAGAAGAGATTGATTAGAGATTGGTTGTAAACAATGTCAATAACCAACTCAAAATGTGTCTGCTCTCTATTGTCTTCGAATATCTTCTACAAAATTGTTTCGGTATTTCTTCCATATTTTCATTGCATCTGCAACTTAGTAGAAAAACAACATGAAAATAAATAATTCAAGAATTTTATATGAAGAATTTGAAACTTCTTCTAAGCTGCCATCCCACTAAGCATCGTCTTCCAGAAATTGCATTGATATGCAAACCTCTTGAAATTTAATATGGATTTATCTTTAAAAGTTTTTAGAGCCGTAAGCGACTCTGAATCACAAGCCGGGATGAACGCTATGCCTAAACACACATTTAAAATATCTTCTTTATTCCCTTATAACCCGACATAGTATACCCTTGTTTCTTCCTACACAACATATTATTTTTCTAGACATAATAAGCCTTCATAACATAATAGAGTTTTTGTGAAATCACCATCCAGCAAACAGAGATAGCTTGTTTGTTTTGTTTGTTTAAATGGCCGTCAACCGTCTGCCGGTCATGGCCGCGTCCAGGAAAGCGCGCCAGCCTCCATAATCCTGTGCGCGCTGGCGCCAGTCATTCTGAATGCCAAGTACGGAGAGATCTCTCAATACCTGGTCATTCCATCGAGTGCCCGGTCGTCCTCTATGTCGGCGTCCACCAATCAACGCTCACGTACAGCTCACGGTTCATACGGGACCTAAACTCGTCGCCGACTCTAATAGGACCAAAGATCTTGCGAAGAATCTTCCTCTCGAAGACTTCCAACGCTGTCTCGTCCGACTCAATCACGGTCCATGCCTCTGCGCCATACAGTAGGACCGGGAGTACCAGCGTCTTATAGATCTTTATTTTCGTCCGTCGAGAGAGGGCTTTACTTCTCATTTGCTTACTCAGCCCAAAAAAGCATCTGTTTGCAAGCGTGATTCTTCGCCTGATCTCCAGGCTGACGTTGTTGTTGCTGGTGATCTCTGTTTCGAGATAGACGAAGTTTTCTACAACACTGAAGTTGAAATTCTCCATCGTCACTGACCGTCCAAGACGCATTGACGGAGTGCGAGAAGACACCAAGTACTTCGTCTTGTCCTTGTTCACCGCTAGACCCATGAGCCGAGACTGTTTTTCAATCTCCGAGAACGCCTTGCTGACTCGCCGTTCCTGCGTACCGATGATATCGATGTCATCGGCGTAAGCGAGCAGCATCACTTCCTTTTGGAAGATCGAGCCCGACATATTCTGTATGTACGGGCATTGGCGTAGGATGTATTCCATCAGAAGATTGAAAAAATCGCACGATAGAGCATCGCCCTGCCTGAAACCTCTCCTGGTATCAAAGGGGTCGGAGAGGTTTTTCCCCACCCTGACAACGCTTTGTGTGTTAGATAGCGTCGCCATGCAAAGACGGACAATCTCTGCCGGGATACCTAGTGCAGACAGGGCGTCGAAGAACTTCGCTCTTATCGGCGTGTCGAAAGCGGCTTTGTAATCGACAAATAGGTGGTGAGTGTCTTTGTTGAACTCACGGGTCTTTTCCAAGATTTGGCGTAGTGTGAATATTTGGTCACTGGTCGACCTTTTAGGTCTGAAGCCACACTGATATCGTCCTATCAGTGAGTCGGTATATGGCTTCAGCCTATTACACAATACGCCCGACAGAGTCTTATATCCAATGGAAAGGAGACTTATTCCGCGGTAGTTGGCGCAAATAGCGGGGTCTCCTTTCTTAAAGATAGGACAGAGAACACTGAGATTCCAGTCATTGGGTATGCGTTCATCGGACCATATCCTGCATAAAAGCTGGTGCATACTCCTAACCAACTCTTCGCCGCCGGTCTTAAATAACTCAGCTGGCAGCCCATCAGAGCCTGCCGCTTTGTTATTTTTCAGCTTTTTAATAAATGATTCGACCTCGTTATAGTCCGGTGGCTCTACAATAGTGCCATCATTAACTGGTGGTTCCGGTGTCATTTCTCTATCGGCGGAATTGTGCGCTTCATCGCCTCCGAGTAGGTTGGAAAAATGACTCCTCCATAATCTCAGTGATTCCTGTTCATCCGTTACCAGATTTCCATTCTCATCCTTACAGAAAGTTACTCCGGGCTTAAAACCTTCAGTCAGACGCTTGACCTTTTGGTAGAATTTTCGAGCTTCATTTCTGTTACGTAACATCTCAACATCCTCAAACTCCCGCCTTTCTTGCTCCTTTTTCTTGCGTCTGAAAAGGCGTTTCTCCTCTCTCCGTTTCTCTCGATATCGCTCTCTAACAGCTCGCGTTGCTCCCGACTGCAGATTTCGCTGATAGGAAGCGTTCTTCTCTGCAGTAGCATTGCGACACTCCTCGTCGTACCAAGAATTCTTCACAGGTTTTGTATAACCAATGACATCCTTGGCAGCCCTATCCATGGAGCAGGTGATATGTGTCCACTGCTCACATATATCTCGAAAAATCGGAAAGGTTTCCCGGAGCAGTCGGGAGAGTGTGTTTGAGAAGGCTGCGGCGGTCTGCTCTGATTGCAGCTTGCCGACGTCTAGCGTTCGTTGCATGTTGGAACGTGCGGCGTGCACTACGCTGAGCCTAGTGCGTACCTTGGCTGCGACAAGATAGTGGTCCGAGTCAATGTTGGGACCACGTAACGTTCACACGTCCAACACGCTCGATGCGTGCCTTCCGTCAATCAGAACATGATCAATTTGGTTTCGTGTTTTTTGATCAGGACTCAGCCATGTAGCCTTGTGGATGTTAAGATGTTGAAATCTGGTACTACTAACTACCATGTTCCGACCTGCGGCGAAATCGATTAGCCTCTCTCCATTAGTGGAGGTAGTGTCGTGAAGACTAAATTTTCCGACGGTTGGGCCAAAGATTTCTTCCTTCCCAATCTTGGCGTTGAAATCGCCAAGCACGATTTTGACATCGTGTTTGGGACAGCGCTCGTACAGGCGTTCCAAGCGCTCATAGAACTCATCTTTAGTATCGTCGTCTTTCTCTTCCGTCGGGGCGTGTGCACAAATCAGGCTAATATAAAAATATTTAGCCTTGATGCGTATCGCGGCTAGACGCTCGTCAACAGGTGTGAACCTAGAGACGAAGCCACGTAGTTTCCTACTCACCACGAAACCACATCCAAATTCGTGCTTACTCGCATGGCAGCTGTAGTAGATGTCACAGGATGCTTTTTTAGAGCAACCCTGCCCTATCCATCGGATTTCTTGGATTGCGGTAATGTCAGCCTTGCACTTTTCGAGGACATCAACCAGCTGGATATTTGCACCATCCCAATTAAGGGTGCGGACATTCCAGGTGCATATCCTCAAATCATGATCCTTGTATCGTGTTCCGGGGTCGTCATCAAAGGGGTCCTTCCGAGGCTTCCTTTTAGTTTTCATTGGGGGGTTTTTTTTAAAGTGGCGGGTCCCAAGCCCAGCGCACCAACCCCTTTTTAAAGGAGAGGGGGCCCCTTCGCCTTCTCACGTTAGCTCACCTCTGAACGGATGTTCAGAGGCTACCCAGGAGATACGTGTCCTAACGGACGTGTGAGTTGCTTGGACAGTTTGACACAAGAATCATTGTTGGCCATTCCCAGGTGATTGGCAGTCAACAATTTTCCACACAATGTGCACTTGAGCAAACGAATCCCAATCTCCCAAACAGAGATAGCTTTTATTGAAATAATCATACGCAAAGTGGATAATAGTTGTTTTGATAATTTGAAATATAGCTGGATCTAGTAATCAGGTAACTCAGCAGTAATAACTTTGCCAATAGATTGTGGTCTTATCTATTCTTCTAACCAAGGAAGAATATGAAGGTGCGGTAGTCTACGCTTTTGGCATACTACAGTAATACATGTGACATTTCATTTTGCCAAAGATGCAACCTTTTGTTAAAACCTTCATCAAAACACTACTTTCAAGTGAAAAATTTCCATTTCAATTGCATAAATAAATCTGGCCGCCCAAAATTACGTACATATGTTATACCATCTTGAGTTTGTTCAAGCATGTAACTGGGCTTATCAATAAAGGAAAATGATCAACCAAAAATTAATTCGATAAAGTGAGAAATAAAAATAAACCACATTCTTCCCCACCAAGTTCCATTATCCTATAACTATGTCACTCTGAAGCCGAAACGGTCTTATAGAGAGAAGTATTAGTGTTCTGATCATGGTTAGGTAAATTAATATGATGGCCATCTTATCAACGACAGAGCATATCACTGATTCGCATACATTTTTTATATCTGCTATTAAGGACGATAGCTTTATTTTTTTAATTCGGTCCAAGGAACTGAATCAATGGCAGCCTTAAAAACTTTAATATAGATATTGTGTTTATTAAGCAAATTCTGAAGTTGACGAATGAACTCTGACTTAATACCAGGATAGATGCCACAACGAATTTTGTTTTAACTGTTGTCATCACCAAAAAAATAAATCTGAAGAAATGATTGTCGTTTCTTAAGTTCAGCCATATGGAATCCCTCTTTTTAGGTAAGATGGCTCTGTAAAAGCACAGGATAGCATTGATAACTATGAAGTTAGACTTTACCACTACAGCACATTCCTTTAGCGCCATCTTTCCACTATAAAGTACGACACCAAAAACAGGAAGTCGGTACCGAACGCGTTGACAAACGCATAATTGGATAAGTTATTAACAATGTTTTTGTAGCCAATGAAATGTGAGCGACTAAACGTAATCGCATCAGTTTTTCTTGGGGTCCCCTTCCGCGTATATACCGATTGCCGCCAACGTTTGAAACCTTTTCGAGTTCCTATGTTGGCGATGAATCTATACACGGGCTTAAACATTGTTGCCAGTATCCTTGGGGACGGCATATTTAGAATACTCGGGATAATAGTGCTTCTTTTAAAAAGTGAAATTAAATGTAAATAGCTGCAGTTTGATAAAATGAGGTCGCGAGCTGTAAGAATATTGTCAAATATTAATTAGGCGCTGGGCTTGGGATCCGCCACTTTAAAACAAGTAAGAAAATCACAGTCGGGCGTAACCGACTGTAAGAAGCCCTGTACCAGTGCAGGTCGCCTAACAAACACATTAAATGTTCCCCTAGCTTATGACCAAACACATGACCACTTCTCACTGCACGACTAAGTGCCTTTTAAAACATTTTTTTATGTATGAAACGAAAAGGGGGGTCGCTCAAATTCAATTGCTTATAAAATCGTCATTTATTATCCGATTTTGATGAACTTTTCGGATTTTGGCTAAAAAGGACGATATCTCTATACTGGCATACTAACTTTTTTTTGTGCCGAAGAAATTTTTAGTCTTGGGGGTGATTTTATGGGGAAGGGGGGGGAGGGGCAAGTTTTTAAAATAAACTTGTAAAATTCCGGAGCAGTCCTAGTCGAATGCAAAAAACACGAAGTCTCTATCTAATACCGTTTCCGAGATCCTTTCGTTCATACGGACGGACGGACGGACAGACGGACATGTCTATATCGACTCCTCTATCGTTCCTGACCATAATGGGGGTAACTTTGGGGGGTCTCCGATTATTATTTCTACCTGTTACATACATTTGCACAAAACCAATAGGCTCTTGTACCTTCGGTACAGGGCCTAAAAATAAATCCCCAATGAATACTAACAGGAACCCTATGATGACGACCCTCGCAAACGATAAAGGGATCTCGATTTAATGATATGCACCTAGAATTTTCGAGCCCTTAATTGGGATGGTGCAAATATCCCGCAGGTTGATGTCCTCGAATGATGCAAGGCTGACATCACCGCAATCCAAGAAATCCGACAGTAAGGACAGGGTAGCTCTTAAAAAGTATCCTGTGACATCTACTACAGCTCCCATGCGAGTAAGCACGAATTTGGATGTGGTTTTGTGGTGAGTAGGAAACGAGCGTCTAGCCGCTATACGCCGACTGCTCCGGAAAACCTCTCCGTCTTCTCGAGATATATTTGAGCAGTGGAAACATATCACCCGCTCCATGGATAGGGCTGCCAAGGATGTCATTGGTTATACAAAACCTGTGAAGAATTCTTGGTACGACGATTAGTGTCGCAATGCTACTGCTCCCTATCAGCGAATTCTGCAGTCGAGAGCAACGCGAGCTGTTAGAGAGCGATATCGAGAGAAACAGAGAGAGGAGAAACCCCTTTTCAGACGCCAGGAAAAGGAACAAAAATGGCGGGAGTTTGAGGATGTTGAGATGTTACGTGAAAGAAATGAAGCTCGAAAGTTCCATCAAAACGTCAAGCGTCTGACTGAAGGTTTTGGACCCGGAGTAACTTTCTGTAAGGATGAGAATGGAAATCTGGTAACGGATGAACAGGAATCACTGAGATTATGGAGGAGTCATTTTTCCAACCTACTCGGAGGCGATGAAGCGCACAATTCCGCCGATAGAGAAATGACACCGGAACCACCAGTTAATGATGGCACTATTGTAGAGCCACCGGACTATAACGAGGTCGAATCATTTATTAAAAAGCTGAAAAATAACAAAGCGGCAGGCTCTGATGGGCTGTCAGATGAGTTATTTAAGACCGGCAGCGAAGAGTTGGTTAGGAGTATGCACCAGCTTTTATGCAAGATATGGTCCGATGAACGCATACCCACTGACTGGAATCTCAGTGTTCTCTGTGCTATCTATAAGAAAGAAGACCCCGCTATTTGCGCCAACTACCGCGGAATAAGTCTTCTTTCTATTGAATATAAGATGCAGTCGCGCGTATTGTGTAATAGGCTGAAGCCATGTACGGACGATATCAGTGTCGCTTCAGACCAAAAAGGTCGACCAGTGACCAATTATTCACATTACACCAAATCTTGAAAAAGATCCGTGAGTTCAACAAAGACACACCACCTATTTGTCGATTATAAAACCGCTTTCGACACGCCGACAAGATCGAAATTTTTCGACGCACTGTCTGCAGTAGGTACCCCGACAAAGATCGTTTGTCTTTGCATGAAAACCCTCTCCGACCTCTTTGATACCAAGAGAGGTTTCAGGCAGGGCGATGCTCTGTCGTGCGATTTCTTCAATCTTCTAATGGAATACATCCTACGACATCGCCCGTACATACAGAGTATGTCGGGCACGATCTTTCAAAAGGAAGTGATGCTGCTCGCTTACGCCGATAATATCGATATCATCGGTAGGCAGGAACGGCGAGTCAGCAAGGCGTTCTCAGAGATTGAAAAACATTCTCGGCTCCTGGGTCTAGCACTCCGTCATCGCGTCTTGGACGGTCAGTGACAATGGAAAATTTCAACTTCAGTGTTGTAGAAAACTTCGTCTATCTTGGATCCGAAATATCTAGCAACCACAACGTCAGCCTGGAGATCAGGCGAAGAATCACGCTTGTGTTTTTGGGCTGAGCAAGCAAATAAGAAGTAAAGCCCTCTCTTGAAAGACGAAAATAAAAATCTATAAGACGCTGATTGAGTCGAATGAAACAGCGTTGAAAGTCTTCGAGAGGAAGATTCTTCGCAGGATCTTTGGTCCTATTAGAGTCGGCGACGAGTTTAGGTCCCGAATGAACCGTGAGCTGTACGAGCTATTCGATGAGGTTGACATAGTCCAGGGCATAAAATTCCAGCGGCTGCACTGGGCTGGGCACCTCATTCGAATGGATGAAAGAGCTTCAGCACGCATGGTTTACAAGGGGGGCCCAAACTTTATTGGTGGACCCCGAAATAGACCATGTATGAAGAGATCTATTTGCATTTTGCTAACTGATGGCTTTTTGTCGTTTCCTAACCGAATAGCGCCAAAACAAGTTTTCAATACTGTCTTGTTGTTTTGTTGTTTTTATAGATGGTATACAATTCAGATATTATAGCCTAGCTCACAGGGCATTCAATTACTTTACACTTAAGAGGCCCTGTACCAGTACAGGTCGCCGCTCGAACTAGCAAAATTCAATTGCTTATAAAATCTTCATTTATTATCCGATTTTGATAGTTTGATTGATTTTTGGATGTTGAATTAGAGGGCGTTATCTCTATACTGACATATTTAATGGGGTGTGATTTTATGGAAGAAGTACTAGTCGAATGCAAAAAGAACGAAGTCCCTATTTATTACCGTTTCAGAAATCCTTTCGTACATACGGACAGACAGACACACATGGCTATATCGACACCTCTATCGATCCTAACCATAATTGGGTGTAACTTTAAAGGGGTCTCCAGGCATTATTTTCACCTGTTACATACATTTGCACAAAACCAATAGGCTCTTGTACCTTTGGTACACGGCCTAAGAACAGCAAACAAATAAAAATCGTACGAACAAAAAAACGAGTCGCGCTGAAGGCAGAGTTCGTTTTTAGTCTTTGCGTGAACGAAATTGCCACTTTGTCTCTTTATCACACAATGGGTGAAATTTAAAATTTTTCAAAGCTCGCAAAAAGTGGTCCTCCATTTACATATTGCCAGCAAAAAACCTATCGCTTGCAGACACAATTCGAAACGGACTTGAAAAAACACTCAAACATTGTTTTTGCTCGACTTGCTCTTCGCTCAATCAACGAGCGGTTTGGCTTGCAGTCTCTGTTCATGGGTCCACTCAAGACCCATTGATTCGTAAAAAATCGCGCGTGAGATTATTCCCATCTCTCTCACCTTTCCTCTACCATGCCTTGCCTGTGATGAAATATCTAAGGCAATAACATAAGGCAAACGAAACAACAACAAAAAAAGACCTTTTTCGCGGACACTTTGCTCAATTGGGTCAGTAGGTGAGCGACGAACGAGTCTGTTCATTTTGAGCGGTCAACAAAAGACCGATCGTGTGTTTCGCTCAACCCGAGAGCGAGGACACCAACAAAACGAAATTGATAGCATTTCATTTTTTTGGTCTTTTGAGTGAGCAGACAGCGCAAAAAAATTTGGTTGAGCATATTTTGCGAGCTCTGCAATTTTTAAAGATTATAATTCGCAAACAGTTTAAGTTCTCATTTGCTGTTGTCGTGTGTCTTTTTCTTAGTCTTTACTGCTTTTTGATTTATCATTTGCTTGATTTTTTTATTTTGTTTTTTCTCTGAACATTGTTTATAAAACATGATGAATAGTAGCTACTTATCTAGTTCTTTTTCGCATTTTTTCGAAATGTCGATAGACTGAAACTGGTCATGGAGTTTTTAGAGTTTCATTTAGTGGAAAAGGTACAAACTATTTAAAATATAAGCAACAAATATAGGTGATGCAGAAGCTTCACTTGAAAAGAAATCATTACGCGAAAGTGAATAAAAAGTTATTTATTATGGCCTGTTTATATATTGTCACGCAAACTTTTTTATTTATTTATTATTATATACGAGGTCTGTATCGATGTTTCAGCTGACTCAATTGTGGTCTTGGTTGGTTTGCTCATTCCGCCCAAGAGCAACTGTTTGCCAGCGTGATTCTTCGCCTAATCTCCAGGCGACTTGTCCTCATTCACCGCCGTTCCTGCGTACCGATGATTAGAAATTTCATCGGCGTACGCGAGCAGCATCACCTTTTGGAAAATCGAGTCCGACATTTTCTGTATTCCATGAGAAGATTGAAAGAATCGCACGTCAGCGCATCGCACTTCCTGAAACATCTCTTGTTATCAAAGGAGTCGGAGAGGTGTTCCCCACCCTGACAACGCTTTGTGTGTGAGATAGCGTCATTATGCAAAGACGAACGATCTTTGCCGGGGCGTCAAAAAACTTCGAACGTATTGGCGTGTCGAAAGCGGCTTTACAATCGACAAATAGTATGCGTTCCATATCTTGCATAAAAGTCTTAAATAACTCAGCTGGCAACCATTCAGAGTTGTTGTTTTGTTATTTTTCAGCTGTTTAATAACCGAATCAACCTCGTTATAGTCCGGTGGCTCCACAATAGTGCCATCATTAACTGGTGGTTTCGGTGTCATTTCACTATCAGCGGAATAGTGAGCGTCATTGTCTCCATATAGGTTAGAAAAATGACTCCTCCATAATCTCAGTGATTCTTGAGCCTCTGTTACCAGATTTCCATTTTCGTCCTTACAGAAAGTTACTCCGGGTTAAAAACCTTCGGTCAGACACTTGACCTTTTGATAAAAATTACGAGCTTCATTTCTGTCACATAACATCCTCAAACTCCCGCCATTCTTGCGTCTGAGAAGGCGTTTCTTCTCACTCCGTTTCTCTCGATAACGCTAACAGCTCGCGTTGCTCCCGACTGCAGAGTTCGCTGATAGAAGGCGTTCTTCATACCAAGAATTAGTCACTTGGTTTGTATAACCAATGACTTCCTTGGTAGCCCTATCCACTTACTTACTTACTTAAATGGCCGTCAACCGTCTACCGGTCATGGCCGCGTCAAGGAAAGCGCGCCAGCCTTCATAATCCTGTGCGCGCTGGCGCCAGTCGTTCTGAATGCCAAGTACGGAGAGATCTCTCCATACCTGGTCATTCCATCGAGTGCCCGGTCGTCCTCTATGTCGGCGTCCACCAATCAAGTTTGGGCCCCCCATGTAAACCATGCGTGCTGGAGCTCCTTCGTCCATTCGAATGAGGTGCCCAGCCCAGTGCAGCCGCTGGAATTTTATGCGCTGGACTATGTCAACCTCATTGAATAGCTCGTACAGCTCGCGGTTCATACGGGACCTAAACTCTTCACAGGTTTTATATAACCAATGACATCCTTGGCAGCCCTATCTATGGAGCGGGTAATATGTGTCCACTGATCACATATATCTCGAGAAATCGGAGAGGTTTCCCGGAGCATTCGGGAGAGTGTGTTTGAGAAGGCTGTGGCGGTCTGCTCTGATTGCAGCTTGCCGACGTCTAGCCTTCGTTGCATGTTGGAACGTGCGGCATGCACTACGCTGAGCCTAGTGCGTACCTTGGCTGCGACAAGATAGTGGTCCGAGTCAATGTGGGGACCACGTAACGTTCGCACGTCCAACACGCTCGATGCGTGCCTTCCGTCAATCAGAACATGATCAATTTGGTTTCGTGTTTTTTGATCAGGACTCAGCCATGTAGCCTTGTGGATGTTAAGATGTTGAAATCTGGTACTACTAACTACCATGTTCCGACCTGCGGCGAAATCGATTAGGCTCTCTCCATTAGTGGAGGTAGTGTCGTGAAGACTAAATTTTCCGACGGTTGGGCCAAAGATTTCTTCCTTCCCAATCTTGGCGTTGAAATCGCCAAGCACGATTTTGACATCGTGGTTGGGGCAGCGCTCGTACAGGCGTTCCAAGCGCTCATAGAACTCATCTTTAGTATCGTCGTCTTTCTCTTCCGTCGGGGCGTGTGCACAAATCAGGCTAATATAAAAATATTTAGCCTTGATGCGTATCGCTGCTAGACGCTCGTCAACAGGTGTGAACCTAGAGACGAAGCCACGTAGTTTCCTACTCACCACGAAACCACATCCAAATTCGTGCTTACTCGCATGGCAGCTGTAGTAGATGTCACAGGATGATTTTTAAGATCAACCCTGTCCTATCCATCGAATTTCTTGGATTGCGGTGATGTCAGCCTTGCTTCTTTTGAGGACCATTTGGATATTTGCACCATCCCAATTAAGCGTGCGGACATTCCAGGTGCATATCCGTATATCGTGATCCTTATAGCGTTTGCGGGGGTCGTCATCAAAGGGGCCGTTCCGAGGCTTTCTTTTCGTTTTCATTGGGGGGTTTTTTTTTAAAGTGGCGGGTCCCAAGCCCAGCGCACCAACAAGCCCTATCCACGGAGCGGGTAATATGTTGCCACTGTTCACATATGTAATGAGAAGACAAAGAGGTTTCTCGGTGCAGTCGGGAGAGCGTGTATTGCAGCTTGCCGACGTCTAGCTTTCGTTGCAATTTGGGACGTACGGCATGCACTACGCTGAGCCTACCTTCGCTGCGACAAGATAATGGTCGGCGAGACTACTAACTACCATGTTCCGGCATGCGGCGAAATCGATTAGCCTCTCTCCATTATTGGATGCAAGTTCGATTTTGAACTCGTGTTTGTGACAGCGTTCGTATAGACGTTCCAAACGCTCATAGAACTCATCTTTAGCATCGTCGACTTACTCTTCCGTTGGGGCGTGTGCACAAATCAGGCTTATATTAAAGTATTTTGACTCGATGCGTATCGCGTCTAGGCGCTCGTCAGCAGGCGTGAACCTGGAGACGAGGCTACGTAGTCTTCTGCTCACCACGAAACCGTTATGATGCGATTCAGTTCGGGAGGGGGTTCGAAAAACGCGTTAAGTAAGATTATTTGTATTTAAATAAGAAACTAGTGAATTAAAATCTCCCAAGTTGGCAACACTTTTAGTATTAACGCCGAATCACATTGTTTTAGTCAGCGTTGTTAAAGTGAGGTCACTTCTCCAAAAGAGGAAGATTTGCATCATCAGGTGTTCTTGGCCTAGACTCTCATGCTAACTTGGCATCGCAACTCTGACTCGCAACCTGCTTTCCTGGCTTGAGACACGCATTCGCCAAAACGGACGCCCTGTTCATAGCGACTTATGCTGCTGGACGGAGTTCATACAACCGAGTAAGCGACGCATGGCCTGAGCAAAAGACTGTCTAGCGTCACCCTGCCGCTTAAACATTTTGGTTCTAATCTTGGCAACAAAGAAATTACTATGGTTGATGATTTGGAAAAATGGAGTTTTCAGCACGCTGGGGATACACTTGCTAAGCAAGCTGTAAACTGTTTAAAAATAAGGCATTTTTTCAAAAACATCAAGTTTTATCAAAAAAGTAACCTGTATTGCTTTGTTGCGATTTCTAATGCGCAATAGAACTTTGTAACACGCCACGAAATTTGCAGTATGGTAACACGCATAATTCAATAAAGCAATTCTGCGAGTGCAGAGATGAACTGTAATAAGTCATCGTCTCAATTTAAGTTAAGTTCCATTTGGCACTCGAATGATTAAGACGTGCTTTCGCAGAAGTGAATAGAAAGAATTAAAATTTAAAAAGTGCAACAGTTTACATTGTGCCGATAGTCGCGTCTCCAGATTTCCCAAAACCTATGTTTCAGGTATGGCACTTGTTGCCATCGAGTAAGATGAGAGGTTTTCTCAGAAGTCATGTTTTGCCCAGGTAGAACCAGAAGTAAAGACCCAATTAATAAATGGGCCGGTGTTTGCGCTTTACCATCATTTGGAGCTTTAGAATGTGCTGATAAATGGCGCGAAATGGAGATTGTCTCGACTTCAATCACCACAGCTTGCAGCTCTTCGAAAGTGAGATTGGAGTTTGCTATTGTCTGCTCCAGTGAGCATTTCATCCACGTACATATCGTTCTCAAGCAGCACCAATAGGAAACTCAGTCTTGTAGATATCTGCAATGAAAACCAAACTTCTTTTAGCTAAGAATGGTGCACACGACCAGCCATACGTTACAGTATTTAGCTCAAATAGTTGTAACGGAAACTGTGAATTATTTCTCCAAAAAAAAACAATTGAAAGCTACGGTCATCGCGATGTACCATAAACTGACAATCATTATTACATTTTAAGATTTTTATGTTGTGGTCTTAGCCGACGCATCGAAAACTACGCACAGTTGCGTTTTTGAACTTTCCGGTCGTAGCACGCAATGGTGTGGCATCATATAGTGTGGTCGTTTGCGATCGATCTTAGCAACTGGAATCATATGCCCAAGACTTTGGTATCCTCCATAAACAATGTAAACGCCGCTCTAACATATGAAATCGTCGTACCGCGTTTATGAATGAGTCTCTAAGTGTTGTAGGACTTGAATGGCTATCGAACTTGAACACGATCTTCGCACTCCTAGTTCTCATATGTTTGTGGAGTTTACCACCTATAATCCAGTCCAGCTTTGTACTGAATAAACATGGTCAACCTTCACCTAGCGTAATTTTGCCTCCAGAGAGTAAATCGAAAAAATCTTGTGTGCTTGGTAGTAGATCAATACGTAGCTCAATTCAGTTTGAAATATTCCAGTCGACGGTGCTTAGATATTAGCCCGGATGCCTTAATAAAATTGCCAACTATGTGATGATATGCGTGACTTGATTCTAATTGATACTGAGAACTTTAACTGAGTTCTGACATCTTCAATTCCAGACACTTATTGATGAACACGCAGGAATTTAAGTTAAAGCCGCTTGGCTAACTCTTCTGTAATAAAATTAAGTTCAGAGCATGAGTCAAGTAGAGCTCGTGCTGGCTGAAATAATCCGTATTTACCTATTACAAAAACCAGTGCAGTAAGAATCATCGATCGACTAGGAGTTATAGAGATTAAAGATTTGGCAGTTGAATACGTTGGACCTTCCTGTGATTGCTGAATAGTCCCTTCAGATTGCACATATTTATGTAGGCATGAGTGGTGTTCTCCCTTGCATACCCTGCATCGTGATTTCAATTGACACTGTGGTCTTATATGCTCTTGACGAAGGCAGTTGAAGCATGATCCTGATTGCTGTGCCATTTTACATCTATCTTCTAATTAAAGCTTCAAGAACGATTCATACGAACCTTACCTTTAACATAAGCCATGACACTGTGGGCAATTAGATTTCGCATTAACAAATGCATTTGAAGCTCTCTTAGGTGCTGTTCCCACTTTGCTGTCCATTGGCCACTCCCCCGCGTATTTTACAATGTCTGCTTAAAATTTTATAGCACGATTCCCATGATGCTAACTCTTCATAGTCTTGTTTCGAATTGTTCGCACGCTTCGTATCAGAATCAACCTTTGATAAGACAAGCTGAATAATAATGCTGTTCATGATTACAGTACCTAACGATAGTAGGGACCCTCGTATTGCTGTACTGAATCTAAAACACCGAAGAAACTTGTTATGTGCTGCAGGAAAATTAACAGTTTTTTGTCATATCTTTCTTTTAGTTACTGACGAGCTTTGGAATAATTTTCTTCTGTTACTTGAAATAACTTAATTGCACTGAGCGCTGCACCCGACAAACAACTTAACAAATGATTAAATTTATCAACAACTGGAATAGACGAATCTTCGTTGTTAAATGTTGATCTAAAACGCTTATACTCTCCATACTTGCCATCAAAATTGGGGAATTTAAGCAATGGCAGTCGATTATGATGCTGGTTGGGTGTGCACATTGTTCCATTAAACAAACTAGTGTGCGCTAGTTTCTCCGATTTTACTTTAGTTGCAATATTCAAATATTTTAAATTTGAACTCTCAGTATCCGGCTCAAGTTCTTTAATTTGTGTTTGGATTTGTCACACTTGCTTGAAATATGATTCAATTATTTCTAAACGACACTCAAAAATGCTAGCATCAATTTTATTTGTTTGCTTTCCCACTTTCTGCTTAATATTGCTTATCTTCCCACATACTATAGCGGGTCTTTATTTTTTGAAATTTTGATACTTATGTAAAAGGAGTGGAGTAGAACAGCAAAACTTTATCTATCCTAATTGCAAAAATATACAATTACTGAGAGAGACTCCGAACAATTACAATGTTGCACTCAATTTCCACTCAATCTATATATGTATGTATGTACGTAGTAATTTCTCAATCTCAATATAGCAAAGTCGATCCCAAGGTAACTTAACAAGGTAAGAGCCTAAGCGTCACTCAGTGGTTTAAATTTTGAGAGAGACAGAATGAGCAAATGAGGGAGAAGCCAACAAAAACTTGTAGTTGAAAACAAACGAACGCAATGTATTTTCTGCGTTGTTACAAAAAAAAGGAATAATAAAAAATTCGTTCACTTCAAAATACATTCGCACACTCCAATGTATTAGAATAAAAAAAAACATTCATGCGTGGAAACAACCTTTCCGTTTGACTATCGCAAGCGAACTAAATTTAAACCACTGGAAAGAAAAAGATACATGTATGGGCTCATAGCATGGTATAATTATAGAAGGTAGCTCAACTCTCACAATGAATGTATCTAAGAGCAGAAGAGGAAGACGTTCAGTCGCATACTGAGTGTAGCTATTCACTTTCAACTGTAGCTATTTTGAGAGCGCATGGCTGAAGTGGCTTCACTATGTATTATTACACTATGGCTCATAGTGTAATAATACCATGGGTGTAAAGCGGCCTAGACATTATCATGCGGCATGATGCCTCTCTTGTGTACATGTGCATGAAGCTTTCAACCGTACATTATCATGCAATGGATTCATTCTTCATTTGTGTTTGAAATGTTGAAGTGTACTATGTCGACGGAATACGAATTTTTCACTGATATATCTGTGCCTTTTCTGCATTCGAAGCTTACGGTTGTGTCTCTTCTGTGTTTAGAAAATAATTAAAACTCGAAATAAATTTGTTTTGGTTCGCGGCGCGCTTAAGTTTTGACACCGTCTAACGGTGCCAACGCATCAACAAAATATAAGCAAGTCTTATCCCTCGACCTCTCGCTTGCCCTACAGGCAAGACAGTTAGCCTCTCGCTGCGCATGCGGTGTAAGCGAGAGGCAAAACGTGAACTTGGAATGCTTTGCGCAGTCCTACAAACCGTGCGTGTAACGGCACACTGTGCATTTACATTTAGCAAATTTGAGCTAACTTTTTTTTGTTTTTTTTTTTCTTTATTGTCTAATATTAAGCAATTGCTTAGTTTTACTTAAGTAAAATTATAGCTAATTGTTATGGAAAATAAAAAATCTGCTACCCCCTTTGAACCGATCATCACGCGTTCTAGATCGGAGCGCATGAATAGAATTGTTAGTGCACCTCCCGCTGAGACGCACGCAATGATAACTATTCCTCCTGCAGTTAAGGCTCCGGTCAGCAGCAACTGGGCTGACAGTAATTGCATTACTACCAGTACTATGACGTCATCAATTGCGACCTATGCGATGACTTATGCTGTCACAACTTCCTTAAGTGGAGGTGTGTGCTCCACATCGAGCATCTTAAACCAGCCGTGTACTGCTGTAAGTGCTCCACTTTCAGTTTCGGGAAATGAGCAACTGCCGCTGATCAGATAGCAGACTCCCACTCCAAAACGCAAACTGTCCCCGCGGTCGCCTAAGCTTTGTAGCAAAAAAGGAAAAGTGGTGCATACAAAGCCGGAGAATCCGGATAATATTAACAATCGTTTTGCAGTACTAGCAAATACGGTTATTGATGACCCAACAGAAGCTGATATAGCTAACGCAGAACAATTGGCCGATGAAATGGAAGTGGATCATAACGCTGTGGGCAATGCCAGGGCACCTCGATCAAAAAAACCTCCGCCAATAAATATTGAGGATGTGTCGGATGTGATTCAAATGGAAGCCGAACTTGGTGATCTGATTGGTCCTACTAACTTCTCGCTTAAGAGTCCATGTCGAAACCTCAGACACGTATCGTTGCCTTGTGAAATTTCAAAAAGAAAGAAATGCACAACACTATACTTACCAGCTAAGGGAAGACAAAACTTACAGAGTGCTGATACGAAACTTGGCAAGCAACACTCCAGTAGAGCGTAACCAAGATGCCTTTAGACAACATGGTCACCAAGTCTTGCGTGTTCACAACCCCCGTCCCAGAAAGGTACAGCTTGATGAAGATGGAGTAGCGGTGGAGAAGTTGATCCCAAACAACTTTTTCTTCATTGATTGAGTTCGTAGTGCCAACAACAAAAAGGCACTTACCATCAACAAAATTGGGAACACCCAACTGCCCAATGTAAGATAACGTTGGAGGAGCGACTCACATGCATTAATTGTGGAGGAAACCATGCGGCTTGATCCAAGGACTGTCGTGTCTACAAATCCAAATTGGACGAACGTAAGCCCAAGATTAACACTGCAATAAACATGCGAGGCACTGTTAAACAGCGTAGCCAAAAACATTTCGTTCCATCAAGCATAGTGCGTGGAGACTTCTCATATGCTGACTCTTTGCGCACTGGACTGCAAATTGTGAACCATCCACTGCCTAATAAGGAAGCTCCACCAACTACGCCTAAAAACTCACCTAGTTACAAGAACTGTAGACTTGAGGCAGCCATAGAGGCTCTTACGGCGAAGTTTGACACACTGCAATCCATGTTCAAGGAGCTTCAGGAGACAAATAAGTTCCTTAAAGAAATGTGCCTCAGTCTACTTAATGCCAAAAAGTGACACACCAAAGACTTAGCCTCGGATTGTGGAATGCACGTGGGATTGCTGCTCACATTGAGGAGTTAAAGCAATTCCTCACTGAACAAAATTTAGATGTGATGATCATCACGGAAACATGGCTTCACACGGGAGCAAACATCTTTATACCAGGGTACAACCTCCACAAAGCAGACCACCCCAGTAACAGGTCAAGAGGTGGTGCGGCTGTGCCACCATTCAAGTTGCCACCAGTAAGGGTGGGTTAAAAGTTTCGTCGCTATATTTGCCTCCGAATCTCACATGGGCAACTACAGAATTTGATCAATTATTCCATGGTCTGGGAAATATGTTCCTTATAGGAGGAGGTTTTAATGCCAAGAACAGATGCTGGGGTAATTTTAGAGCGGACTCAAGGGGTGTCAGCCTACTGGATGCTGTGCAAAATTCATCGGCTCAGATACTAGCGACAGGTGATGCAACTCATTTCCCTTTTGATCAAAGCCGTACACCAAGTGCAATTGACTTTTTTATTTCCAATGGGCTTCATCTTAATGACGTGTCCATAAGTATTGAGTACCAGCTCTCATCCGACCATCTTCCCCTTGTAGCTGTCTTTAACACCGCTCCGAAGATCAAAATACCGAAAAGTCGTTTGCTTCCGCCTGGATCTGACATAAATGAGTTTCGTCGAGATCTGGAAAAAACATTAGACCTGAATCTGGATATACTCACTCCTGATGACATTGATGATGCGCATGCGTTATTTCTTAACAAAGTTCACTCTGCTGCGCTTCTTACTACCCACAATAATGCATCACGGTGTTTAAGGTCAATATCCAGACTTCCAGTGGCGTTAGAGGCACTATTGCTGATCAAAAGAAGGCTTAGAAGGCAGTACTGTCGCACGCGGGACCCCAATGTGGATAGAGTTTACCGCAGAGTAGCAAATAGGGTGAAAAAACTACTAGCAATACATAAACAATGCGAAACTGATCGGTTCTTGGCGAATGTCTCCCCAGATGATTCGACGAAACGACCTCTATGGAAGTTGACTAGGAGATATAAACAGCAGGTGGCCCCTAAATTCCCATTCAGGATGGCAAACGGATCCTAAACTTAGAAAATCGCTTTCAACAGTTTGGTTTTGCATCAACTACCAGAGCACGTGAGGTCCAGTCAGTACTTGATTTACCCGGCCAACTTTGCCTTCCAGTCGCTCCCATAACAGTGGAAGAAGTCTCGGCTCATATTAAAGCCCTGAAACCCAAAAAAGCTCCTGGAGATGATGGGCTGGATAATTTTACCTTAAAAGTATTGCCATTGAAAGCCGTTCTCTTTTTGGTGCTCATCTTCAATGCTGTGCTGAGACTGGGACATATTCCCAAGCAATGGAAAAAAGCAAAGATATGCATGATTCATAAGCCTGGCAAAAGTCCCTCTAACTTGGACTCGTACAGGCCTATAAGTCTGCTGCCTACCGTTTCAAAATTATTTGAGCGCTGTCTATTGACACGAATCCTTGACGTGAGTGAAGTCAGGAAGAGGATTCCCTCCTATCAATTTGGATTTCGTAAGTCCCACGGAACACCTGAACAGCTTAATAGGGTTGTAAATTTCATCCTTGAAGGATTCGAGGCAAAGGAGTACGTGGTTTCCGCTTATATTGATATTAAGCAGGCGTTTGATCGAGTTTGGCATGATGGGCTGCTAAGTAAGCTTAAAAGTCTGCTGCCGCCTCAGCTGTGGTTATTAATGCACAGTTATTTGCATGACAGGGCTTTTTCTGTGGTATTAGATGGCGCGGAGTCCAGTGTCAAGGCCATACGTGCGGGAGTTCCACAGGGCAGTGTGCTGGGCCCGTTGTTATATACACTGTTCACGCACGATATGCCCACTGGCAACGGAATTAATATTGTAAATGCCCAAGATCTGCTGATCGCAACTTTTGCAGATGACACAGCTATCCTGGTTATTCGAGCGATGGGCTAAGCGATGGAACATTGGCATTAACTCTAATAAGTGTGCCAATGTTACTTATGCTTTACGTCCAGACTCTTGTCCGGGAGTCTTTATTAATAACCAGCTGATGTGCCAACACTCGGGTTACAAGTACCTTGGTGTATTCCTGGACAGGCGGTTGACTTTCAGAAACCACATCACAAGTGTTACTAAAGCAATAACTGGAAGATTGAGGAAGTTTCACTGGCTACTCAATAGCAGAAACAAACTCTCGCTAAGGAATAAAGTCGCCATTTATAAAATAATTATTGCCCCAGCATGGCGGTATGGCTTACTAGTTTATGGAATTGCAGCAAAATCAAACCTAGATAAAGTTCGGATACTACAGGCCAAGACGTTGCGCATGATTTCTGGTGCCCCTTGGTACATGCGCACTTCCGACTTAGAAAGGGACTTGAATGTCGACAAAATTGGCGATGTTATAATGCGCCAATCAAAAGATTATTTGGTTTGAAAACCATCGAAACGAACTGGCGAGGTGCCTGCTACAACAACGCAGACTTGGAGGTGTTAGAGTTGCGAGAAGGCTGAGAAGATCGCACCCTGTCGATCTCCCCCAGAGATATTTATAGTTAATTAATTATTACTTATTCCAACAATATACTTTTGTTTGTGCTATTTACTTTCTAAGCGAATTAATTTAAGTTGTTCTGTAAGAAAATAACAGTAAAATTAATATTAATTAAACCAAAGAAAAAAACTTTAACAAATATAAAAAAAAAAAAAAAAAAATCACTGATATACGTTGGGCCAGGATCACCGATTTTTAGCCAAAAGGCATATTTACCGATTTTTAATTAAATGGGATGAGTTTCATATGTTTATTTGAATTTTGAAGCAACAAATACTGAAACAATTTTGCAATTGGTGACTCAATATTTAAAAATAAATACCGTTTATATATTAAATTATAATTAAAATGTAAATACATAAATCGTTAAGAGAAAACTAAAAAAAAAAAAACAATGTTTTGTGCCTTATCGTGGCACATCTTTAAATCTGACTTTAAATTCACAATCAGCGACCCCGGACACAAACTAATATCATGTTTCATAAAATTGAAATATTTTTTCATTCTGTCGTCTGCCACATTGGAAACGTCATTTTGAAAATCTGACAGCATATTCGTAATCAGTGACCCCAAAAGCAGTATATAGCAAACTTAGTAGCCATAAATTTCTTGTTTTTCAAGAATTATTAGTTTAGCCAAAATTTAACTTTTCTGGCCCATAGTGTGGTAGCACGCGTCCGTTCGCTACCTAACGTTTTGTCGAATGAGTGACTTGATCAGTCCCATAAACGGTCTGTCAATGCATGAGAGAGCGAGCATGACTTGCAAAATATCTAAATCGATTTGATTTTTCGTCATGCATCGTATATGTGCCGCACACATAAATATTTTACTAACACAATTAAAGATTTTCTTCATGCTGCATGATAATGTCTAGGCCGCTTAATTGTACCATGGGTGGGCTCTTACCTTCTTAAGTATACCTTGATTCAAAGTACACTTATATAAGGTAGTGACAACGCCAGCTTCTCAGCAGCAGCAATGTGCAATTTTAGCACGCATGATAGACAGAGACGTTTTTGTACTCTTCCATTCTATTGGTATAGATTGCTTTGTTTACGTTTGCATACGTTTATTTCATTTTATATGCATACATACACATGTAAGCACAGTTCACTTATATATGTATTAAGTAAACTATGCATGATGAGTACACACACATAAAGTTTAAAAAAATTCCGCATGCGCGCATTCAAACACAACCTCTCGCCACGAGCATCAACAGCGTTATGAAATTGCACGTTGAATGCAGAGAGGACCTAGCTCAAGGTATATTTAACAAGGTAGGAGCCGGACGTCGACGCAGTTGCATATTTTGAGAAAGGCAGAATGAGCAAAAGAGAGAGAAGCCAACAACAACTTGTAGTGGAAAACAAACGAACGCAATGTATTTTCTGCGTGTGTGTGTGTGTATAAAGTCATGTAAGCAACTAGAATATTGAATTTTCGAAATAAAAACACAACGCACACACCAATGTATTTGCGTATGTATTAGAATAAAAAAAATAATCACGCGTGGAACAACCTTTCCGTTTGACTATCGCAAGCGAACTAAAAAATAAGCAACTGGAAAGAAGAAGAAAAGCAGCACGCTCCTACCTTGTTAAATATACCTTGACCTAGCTGATGTCATAACCATATATAAGTGAACTGTGCCTTGGTCGATCCGAGAGTTATTTTGTAGAGATTACACGAAGAACGAAATAAAAGACAATATTCTTGAAGACTTTATTCAAGGTATATTAAACAAGGTAGGAGCCGGACCATGGTATAATTGTAGAAGGTAGCGCAACTCTCACAATGAATGTAGCTAAGAGCAGAAGAGGAAGACGTTCAGTCGCATACTGAGTGTAGCTATTCACTTTCAACTGTAGCTATTTTGAGAGCGCATGGCTGAAGTGGCTTCACTATGTATTATTACACTATGAGCCGGACGTCGACGCAGTTGCATATTTTGAGAAAGGCAGAATGAGCAAAAGAGAGAGAAGCCAACAACAACTTGTAGTTGAAAACAAACGAACGCAATGTATTTTCTGCGTGTGTGTGTGTGTATAAAGTCATGTAAGCGCAGTGTTGCCAAATTAGCTTTTTAGGCCCTGTACCGAAGGTACAAGAGCCTATTGGGTTTGTGCAAATGTATGTAACAGGTAGAAATAATGGTCGGAGACCCCCCAAAGTTACCCCCATTATGGTCAGGAGTGATAGAGGAGTCGATATAGCCATGTCCGTCTGTCCGTCCGTCCGTCCGTCCGTATGAACGAAAGGATCTCGGAAACGGTAATAGATAGAGACTTCGTGTTTTTTGCATTCGTCTAGGACTGCTCCGGAATTTCACAAGTTTATTTTGAAATTTTGCCCCTCCCCCCCCTTCCCCATAAAATCACCCCCAAGGAGAAATATTTCTTCGGCACAAGAAAAATTGAGTATGCCAGTATAAAGTTAACGTCCCTCTTAGTCAAAATCCAAAAAGTTCATCAAAATCGGATAATAAATAACGATTTTATAACCAATTGAAGTTGAATGACCCCCCTTTCCTTTTCATTCATATTCGAGCAGTGAGAAGTGGTCATGTGTTTGGTCATATGCTCGGGAAACGTTTAATGTGTTTGTTAGGAGACCTGAACTGGTACAGGGCCTCTTACAGTCGGTTACGCCTGACTGTATTTTCTTACTTGTTTTCTGCTAGATTTGTCAGTTTTTTAACTGCCGCAGCAGAAAAAATATTCAAACAGCAGATAACAGAAAATCTGGCATATTTTTTTTTTCCGATTAGCCTTTTTCTGACTTGTTTTGGTTTTTACAAAAATTGGTAAAAAGTGGTCCAACTGAAACAAATTGGCAACGCTTTTATAATAGGAATATTCGCAATATGCTTATTCACAATAGATATATTCACAATGCTTTGATATTGGTATAGCGTATGAAAACATGAAACAAAGCAACAACAACATTTATTGACATACGGCAACGACAATACATTTTGCTGTTGCTTTGTTTCATATTTGTATGCGATATCGGTGTTGTTGGTTATATATTAATTTTTAAACATGCCAAAAGAAATGTATAAGCAAAAATGGTTGGCGCGGGACCCAAAGAATAATAACAGGGCGTATTGTAAATACTGCACATGCAGTATTGTAGCAAAATTGGATCAAATCCGTGCACATGGAACGTCAGCCAAGCATGTGCGTAATGCATCGCCGTAAACTCAATCAAATAAAATATCATTTGAGCCAGTGCAGCAAAGTGCGGTTTGTCAGCAGGAAGCGGCAATGGCAATGTTTATTGCCCAGCATGCTACCATAAACCCAGTTGGACACCTAAGCAAAATATTTGATGCCAAGGATATTCAAATGAAGTGGACTAAATGCACTAACATTATTAAACATGTTTTAGCAGCGCACTTTAACGAAGATCTTAAAAATGACATTGGTGATAAAAAATACAGCCTTTTAATAGATGAATCGACTGATATAAGTATCACTAAGCTTTTAGGTAAGTATCAATTTCATATAGTATTCAATTAATATATTGTAATACTTTTAGGTGTCGCTGTAATTTATTACAGTGCCCAAAGGTCGGAAATCACTTCGACTTTATTGTCATTAATTCCAATAGAAAGTGGAGACTCGGTGACTATAACGAATTGCCTGCTGGCGGAACTATCTAAGCTCCAAATTCCAATCAAAAACTTGATTCGGATTGGGACAGATAATGCGAATGTTATGGTGGGTAGACAAAAAAGTGTTTATGTTGAGTTGAAGAAGTCTGTGCCATCTTTAGTATTAGTCAAGTGTGTCTGCCACTCTGTGCAATTGTCGGTAAATGCTGCTTGCAAGCTTTTGCCACAATCGCTCGAATGTATCATAAGTGAATCATATGCATGGTTCTGTAAAAGTACACGTAGGCAACTTTTGTACAAAAATTTATATCAAGCTATAAATAATGATGAGGTACAGTGAAAGGTTTTAAATTAATTGTAGATAGAAAGTACTTGTTTTAACATTTTTAAACAATTTGTTTCAGTTTGAAGTGTTTGTGTCTTACATTAACTGCATATCAAAACTTATAATTTGGCTTTCGTGTTTTGTCCCTAAAGTATAATAGTTATATGTATAGTAATACATACAACATACATTTAAAATTAATAAATTATATTTAAATATATTTTTTAAGGATCCTCTTAAAATTCCAAGAGTTTGTGACACGAGATGGCTGTCGATCGAACATTCAGTCAATCGCATTCTCCTGCAATGGATTAAGCTTCAGTTGCATTTCAAATCCATTGCATTAAATGAACAATGTCACATGGCTACTATTTTAAGTGATCTTTACAACGACGTAAAGTATCTTTATTTGCTTTTTTAAAAGCCAATTTTGAATGAAATGCAGATTATCAATAGAAGTTTTCAATCAAATAAGGCCAACCCGACGAAATTGTTAAGAGATCTTACCCATGCTATTAACTCGCTCAAATCAAAATTAATTCCACCAAATGTCGACGTGGATATTATTAAAAACGATTTTAAAACTTTTATAAAAAGAGACCTGTACTTGGGGTACGAGTTTGAGTCAAATTTAAAAAAAATTTAAACATAAGATCGATGACAGTACTGAAAGTAATATTCGAAAGGATTGCACCAATTTTTTTTTTCAACTTATTAACCAGTTAAAACAAAGGTAAGAGATTCGTTATTGTCTGTTTCCAAAATGGTAATTATGTTTTGTTCCATTTATTTTTAGGCTGCCCGAAAACTTTGAAAGTTTACAACAAATTAATATGTTTTCTACTGAAAATGTTTTACGAGCTACTAAAAATTCGATTACTCCAATTTTAGAATTGTTCATAAAAAACAGCAATAAAATCGGAAAGATTATAGTCCAATATGAAAACATACATTTAATTAAATGGACAAATATGGACAACATAGTTTCGTTTTGGGTTGATGTTCAAAAGTATAAGGACGCAGCTGGTAACAATCCGTTTTTTGAATTGTCAACATTTGCCCTTTCATTGTTGTCTTTGCCCTGGTCAAATGCTGAGGTTGAAAGAGCGCAACAGAATTCAAATCGAAACGCTAAATGCAATTTTGTCGATCAGGTTTAATGGCATATGTATAAAAATAATTTTTTTTTTAGATTTGGATTACGCCGGCATGGTGAGTGCTGTCATAACTATGTGCTCCCAGGTAAATATCTGCAAATGATTGGGACAAATGCATCATATGCAAATGAAGCAAATGATACTGATGATGTCATTGTGGACGATGTATTACATAATTTATTTGACAATGAAAATTAGTTGTCCTTTTTCAAAAATTGTTGGCAGATTTTTTGCATTTTTTTGAGGGTCATCTAGCATATTTTTATGGCAAGTCGCTGGCAACACTGTGTAAGCATCTAGAATATTGAATTTTCGAAATATGTAAAAGCACAACGCACACACCAATGTATTTGCGTATGTATTAGAATAAAAAAAAAATCATGCGTGGAACAACCTTTCCGTTTGACTATCGCAAGCGAACTAAAAAATAAGCAACTGGAAAGAAGAAGAAAATCAGCACGCTCCTACCTTGTTAAATATACCTTGACTTTATTCACTAGCAAAAATTATAAAAAATGTTTGCATTCAATAAATATTTAATGCGTACGGTTTTTTTTTTTTTTTTATTTCAACTCATCTTCTCCCTTTTTGTCCGAATGCCAGCAGTTATCCAGCGGTAGACATTAGTTGATGCGATAGGTAGCAGTGTGTAGAGTAAACGATGCGACAAGAGAACAAGTTGTGTAACAAAAGGCGTAGCAGGCGGCGTAAGAAGATGATGTAAGCAGCGACGGATGCAGGAACGAAGCAACAGTTACTCCTCTGTGTGTTGTATCCAATCGTGATTGAGACGACGGAGACGGGGAGCGACGATATACGAATTTTAACTTACATATTCATTTTGACAAAAAGTTTTTTATACATATATGTATATACATATATATAAATATATGTATATATTGTGACGAAACTTAGGAGTGTCGCACAATCTACATATATGTATATATAAAAATGAATCTTGTATATATCTATCCATCTATCTATGTATGTATGTATGTTCCTTATAGGAAGCAAAACCATCCAACCGATTGAGCTGAAATTCACAGACGATCTTCAGTTCATTCAGGAGAGTGTTCGAGTAAAGTTTGGTCAAAATCGGAGGGGGCTATGCCCCACCCCCCATACAAGCAACAAACAAAATTCAACATATCTTTGCGTCCATCTGAAGTACGGAGACGAAATTTATTACTCATGATAATGGGGAAAAGTAATCGTGTTAAGTTTGGTCAAAATTGGAGGGGGCTAAACCCACCCCTATACAAGCGATACAAAAAAATTCAACATATCTTTGCATCTATCTGAGGTACGGGGACGAAATTTGTTACACATTTTAATGGGATCGAGAAAAGTAATCGTGTTAAGTTTGGTCAAAATCGGTGGGGGCTATACCCACCCCTATGCAAGCGATACAAATAAATCAACATATCTTTGCATCTATTTGTGGTACATGGATGAAATTTGGTATATATGTTAATGGGATCGGATGAAGTAAACAAGTTAAGACAAGAGAATAAAGTTTCATAGTTTGAAAGATAAAAAAAGTTGTTTGATTTTTCGGTTTTAAATATTGCTGAAAGAAGTAGAGAAGTGCTTGGAGTCGAGTAGGAGGAGAATATATTGTGTGTTGAAAATAACTTTTACTGGGCACAGCAAAGCGTGCCGGGTACAACTAGTTAGTTATAATACTAGATACACACGAAGCAACCGTTGCAGCTACACAGCCCTGTTGAAGCAACCGTTGCTACGTGTGTAGTTGTGATATCCATAGCTTTTCGTGTTGCTGCAACCGTTGCCAGCAATATCAAAACATTTTGATATTGCTGACGAGGCAACCGTTGCTTCGACGGTTGCCTCGTGTGTATCTAGCATAAGAAATATTTGAATCTATGAAATGTACTTTTTATATACAATTTTGTAACCTAGTTTAAACATTAGCAACTAATGCATTTTTAGAACAGATGACGCAACACGCAAGCAGGTGACCACACCATGACCCTGAACGCGAATAAGCGCCCGAAGTCATGATCGTTCCATCAACAGATGTCCTCATTGATAGGACAGCTGTTCAAATCGGTAATACGTTCCGATTCAAAACCGATAGACGGGAAAACATGACCGGTACATGGTATAAAAGGCGCGACGCAATGCAAATTCGGTGAGTCAATTTCGGACAACAGTCCAGTAAGTACCACGGGTAAAACGAGTGTTCCGCAGTAAAAGTGCAGTGTTCAAGTATCGGCCGCTTCTAGCTAATAACTTCGCGTTCCGACAAAATTCCGCGAGTACCGCGTTCGAGCAACAGACCCTCCTGGCTAATCACTCCACGTTCCGATATAACCCCGCCAGTGCCGCGTACGAGCATCGGCCGCTCCTGGCTAATCGCTCTACGTTCCCATATAACCCCGCGAGTGCCGCGTACGAGCATCGGCCGCTCCTGGCTAATCGCTCTACGTTCCCATATAACCCCGCGAGTGCCGCGTACGAGCATCGGCCGCTCCTGGCTAATCGCTCCACGTTCCGATATAACCCCGCGAGTGCCGCGTACGAGCATCGGCCGCTCCTGGCTAATCGTTCCACGTTCCGATATAACCCCGCGAGTGCCGCGTACGAGCATCGGCCGCTCCTGGCTAATCGCTCCACGTTCCGACTAACCCCGCATTCCAAGATAGCCCGTGAATGTCGCTAACTAAATTACGAAAACACACGCTGCACTGCTTACACTCATACGCAAAAATATCATACACTAACCTCACAACGCATAAAACACGAGACCATACATTTACTCAGACACACACTCATGCAAAGACACACTCACAAGCATTCACACCTACCTGCGCACACTCACTCACGTTTTCAGGCCATTGTTTCCACATTAAACCATAGCTCGTGCATGCACCCTACACTAACACGGTCAACGGCTAGCGGCATTACGGTCATCAATACGCACACTGGGTTTGGAAGGGTCATCTACTACTTTTAACACGTAATTTTATTTAATAAATTGAACGTAAATAAACCAACATAATCTATTTTTTTAGAGTTGCTACACCACCACAACATTATCCCCTAAGAAATTTCTGTAACGGACTTGGACCATACGGCAAGCTATACCCTAGCTAAAATAACTTCGTTACAATATAGATATATAGATATATATATATATATATATATATAAATGTTTGTCAAATGAATATGAATATATACATATATATATGTACTAGTATATATGTACTAGCTGCACCTGGCACGCTCTACTGTGCCCCGTAAAAACTTTTGTCAAAATGAATTTTGCAAATATATCCTACTAATGTAAATGCGAAAGTTTGTACATACTTGTATGTATGTATGGATGTATGTTCCTCTCTTACGGCTAAACCGCTCCACCAATTCGTCTGAATTTTGGAATAGAGATAGATGGGATGATGGAAAAGAACATAGGCTATGTTTTGGCAAAATCGGAGGGGGCATTGCCCCACACCCCATATAACCAACAATCAAAATTTGTCATATCTTTGCATCCATTAAAGGTACAGAGATGAAATTTGGTGTACATGTTAAGAGGATGATAAGAAGTCAACCTGTTAAGTTTGGAAAAAATCGGAGGGGGCGTTGCCCCACCCCCCATATAAGCGATAATCAAAATTTGTCATATCTTTGCATCCATTTAAGGAACAGAGATGAAATTTGGTATACATGTTAAGAGGATGAGGAGAAGTCAACCTGTTAAGTTTGGACAAAATCGGAGGGGGTGTTGCCCACCCCCCATATAAGCGATAATCAAAATTTGTCATATCTTTGCATCCATTTAAGGTACAGAGATGAAATTTGGTATACATGTTAAGAGGATGAGGAGAAGTAAACGGGTTAAGTTTGGTCAAAATTAGAGGGGCGGTACACCACCTCCCCGTATAGTTTCACAAATGAGGCAAAATAAGAAAAGTAATTAGATATACTACTTTTTATCGGAAGATCCGCGTACGAAGTCGCGGGTAAAAGCTAGTATGTACATATGTATGTTTCCTATAGAAAACCAGAACATCCCCACCTTTCTAATGGGTCTTCTCCTGATCCCATCAACATGTGTAACAAATATCATCAGATTTTTGTTAGTCACTTATATGGGGGATGGCATCACCCCCTCCGATATTCAGTAAATGTAGCCAATATTACTCTGGGAATATGTAGCATTCTACTGGTGAATTTCTTTTTAAATAGTTGCAACGCAAATCTTTTCCCTTTATAATATAAGTATAGACACTATGAACATACATATTATTAATATTCATGAATTCATCTAATTTAATAAATTAGTTTTATTGTCAACTTTACATAGAACTGTTGAATATATGTATATTTTGAATGACTATCGGAGAATGTGAAAAACAGAGTGATTAAATTATCATATTTATTACTTATCATGGTGTCTCATGAAAAGGGAAAAGTTCACTACAGGTCTTCCATCATGACCAAGTCATCGGATAAATAACAGCTATTCGAACTATCTCAATCATTTGTCTGTTTATATGTTTTTATCGGCAACACTTTTTTTGTCATGGCTCTTTTCTTATGCTTGCGGATCTGTTAGGGTAGGTGCGAATAACAAACCACGCCGTGTAGACTGAGCTAGTCGAGTCCAACTTCGCTATGCCTCTTCTGATCTACCAAACCTAATTAATTTTGAGAAAAGCATCCATAACAGTTTGTGTTTTAATCCTTTTAAGTGTTTTAACTGCATATATTATATATCAATATTAAGTTCACATAACAAGATTGGTCCCGGACCCATATAAGCAAAACACTTACATCTGCATCTATTTTAGGTAGAGAGATGAAGTTTGGTTTACATGTTAATGGGGTCAATAGAAGTAAGATTACATCATAAGTTGGGTGAAAAACAGATAAGTCGGTTAGGGCATCGATAAACAAAATTCGTCCTTTCTTTGCATCCATTTGAAGTACATACTTAAATGAAATTTCATATACATGTCAATGGGATCAGGAGAAGTATAGAGAGAAGTGGAGTAGAAAAAAATATGCATTTTAATGACTATAGTTTTTACTAGGCGCTATATACATTATTTTAAACTGCCAAGTTTATTCGGCAAATGACAAATTATTTAGCGGATGTCGATTGCGCTCATACTTTTCAAAAATTAACCCCGAAGTGTATTTTTTCTTAAAGCTCCAACCTAACCTGTTCAACTCAGCGAGCCACGTTTGTTCGACCATGCGCCTCGTTCAACATATTCTTTACTTAGCGCAGTCGTTGGCCGCTTTGTTCGGTCGCAGCAAACATGTTGGTAGCACTTTCCGGTTGGCGTGAATATTTATCAAAAGTACTTTTAATGATAAAGTAATTTATGGTAAATCTTCCCCCCTACGTTTAGAGTGTCCGCACTCTTTCTGATGTCTTCTATTGTTGCTTCAACATATTGTTTTAAAATTAGTTTCCTTCTTGACCTTAAAGTGCATCGAACGAAGTAAGCCGCAAAGCCCACTATGCAGAGCACGATTGCACTGGTCAAACTGATGAAGTGGCCTCTCTCAACCTTGAAATACAACCTTTGGATTGGCTGTAGATTTTGCAAATTTAGGTGCCGCAGGTACGGTATTGATAATATTTCAGCGAAACCTGTTAGGTTGGCAGCAGATACCCCGTTGCGTCCGGTTAACGTAGGTGATGTCGTTAACATTAATCTTGTCATCGAAGAGTACCAAATATGTACCGTTTCAGCTGTAGCTTTCAGAAGTCCTGCGTGAAACATTTTCCAAAGACCGCGACTGGAGTTAGCTAACCCAATGGATCTTAACTAGTTGTGACAGCGCTAGCCGCTTTGTGATACAACTCAACGATGGTACCGTGACGTCAAGCCCAAAAGTTTCGACGAATGTCTTCTATAATAGGAATTTTATCATTTTCGGCATTATCATCTATGCTTGAAATGGTGTTATCTCCAGCCAGTAAGACGTTCATGAAAAAATCTTCTTCAATATTTCTAGATAACATTACATCGTCCTTGCAATATATAACCGCCAATTCATGCAATTTTCGCACAGCTGGGAACGGGGCAGCAGAGGTTCCATATGTTATCGTCGTCAATTTCTATTCACGCACCGGTTTCGATAGGTCATCTCTCCACAGTGTACGTTGATACTGTTGTTCAGCACTTGTAACTGATGTGCCGATACAACTTCTCAATATCAGCTGTGATTACATAACGCCACATTCACCAATTTAGCAAAATATCGAATATGTCTCGTTGAGTTTTAGGCCCGACCAACATGACATCATTAAGACTGTATCCATTCGAAGTTTTTACCGATGCATTGAACACTACTCTCAGTTTCGTAGTACGGCTGCTTGGTGAGGTAGGTAGTAAGATCATCACCAATAGTGATTGCTGGCTTCATATGATCGAGTCTAAGATACTCATTCTTAAACTTCTTCACCATATTTAAAAGTCTCACCATGGCTTGTCTCCGTGAATCTCCCAGTTGAAATTCTTCTTTGAATTAAGTCAAAACACATATACGGCCATCTTTGTAGTAGGTCGTTGCATTTTTGAAATTCTGCTCACATTGTATGTCTTCCTCATTTGCCTCCTTACTATCATTTTCAAGCTCCCAAAATATTTCAAGATTTCCCCTATCGATAGTAGAAGTAGCAGTGATGATCTTTTTGTTAGTTGAGCAGGAAATGTTTCCGGACACGATTCAGTATAATCTAGTTTTTTCTTAAGTTTGCCCATTATGATGTTGACATGTCCTTCCATTATAAGAGTATATAGAAACAGATCGGCTCCAATATTCATATCAAGTCGGATTGAAATTGGGATCGGATAAAACGCGTTTATCCGTTTCTTTTCCTACATTGAATTCTTTGTTTGGCAACGCTTTATGCAATATTACCAATACACTAACCTTACATTCGAAATTACTGGAGAATTGTGGTCTTAGTTCCAGGTAAACACTGTTCCTGGAAATTTCTGCATCATGTGAGAAAATTTCTTATACTTCTACCGTGCCCTTGACTAGAGGAAGCCTTAACATTTAAGCTGCTTCTTCGGATATCTATGTCATTTGTGAACCTTCATCCACTAGAGCTCTTAGTAGCTCAAAGTCGGCATTAATACCCTTAACTTTAATAAGAACGGTGGCCAACCTTGTCTTTTTTAAGGTTTAGAAAGTTGACATATTTTTTCTAGATGACCCCTCCTCGTACAACAAAGTGTTCTGTGTCTTGTCGCAGCGCTGACACCTCCAATCTTATTTGAAGTCCTCCATGTTGAGTGCACAGAAAAGACATGTTTTCTGTACTGACTTCGATTGGTGCCTCTCGTATTTTGGTACAGAGTTAATTGGAATATAAAGCTGTTCAATAAACCCTAGCACATCATCTAGCGTTTGTATCCCTCCCGCTTTTTTCCGTGCTGCTCGTACAGCTGCAGTGAGAGTCTTCGAAGGAGTATTGACTCCCCCTGCTAACTTTTCTTTTGTCTTGACACTATGAATAAATTTCGAATGGTCTCTTCAGAATCATCATTGAGTATATTCAAATTTATCAACCGATTTAAATGACCGGAGAATAATATACGTAACTTTCATAACGTAATCGTATCGTATCGCATCGTAATTTGCTGCAGAAGCGCTAAATAAACGGCTTACCACTGTCCTTGCTTCTCCTTTAAGCTTCTTGCGTTGCTGATGTCGTTCCTGTTGTATATTGTTACCTTAAACAATTCGTAAAAGATGTACCAGTCTTTTGAGTATACGCTAAATTGTGGAAGCTAAACATTTGGAATCTCGGTTACTTCTGCTGCAAAGGTTGATAATTGTCCAATTTCTCTTTCTACTCTTTTAGATAAAACCTACGCTTCCCGTCCCAACTCCTCGATATCGTCGCGGATGATCTATATTGTTTTTTTACCTCGTCTAAGTGCTTTTCGATTTTTTTTCCAATAAAATGTCACGTTATCCTTACAGAGCTTAAAATCTTCTAGATTGCCGCATCTGCATCCAACAGCTTCACGGGTGAGGCAGGCGTCTCGCGAACAGTTCACATTGACAAGATGTACTGGCAATATCCTCAAAATTCATTGACGACTGCTCAACCTTTCCAATCTTTTCCATAGTATCTTCATATATACTGTCATTGTAATACTCATGGTCAATGGATCCATATTTCTTCAGAGCTGTTGCGATTTGCCGAAAACTTTGGCAATTCACTCTTTATATCCAGTATGGTCACTTATTGAGCAATTTTCTAGACTATGTTGCCTCGGTAATCCTTTTGGTCTTGTAGCCTTGTGGGAAGAGGCAAAATTTTAAAATAAACTTGTAAAATTCCGGAGCAGTCCGAGTCGAATGCAAAAAACACGAAGTCTCTATCTATTACCGTTTCCGAGATCCTTTCGTTCATACAGACGGACAGACGGACATGACTATATCGACTCCTCTATCACTCCTGACCATAATGGGGGTAACTTTGGAGGGTCTCCGACCATTATTTCTACCTGTTACATACATTTGCACAAAACCAATAGGCTCCTGTTCCTTCGGTACAGGGCCTAAAAATGGTACAAAACTTGTAACTGATTCGTTGGAGGAATTTTTGATCCGATCGCCTGGTTTATCTTGCTGTGCCTCGACTCACAGCCGAAGTTTAATCAACTGCAACCAATTTGTTTTCCTTTTCTTAAAATTTATATCAAACACACGTATTAATGTTTGACTGGTTGAAATTTTCCAAAATAATTTTTATTAATATTTAAAAAAAAAAAAAAGTTTATTGCAAAGAAAAAATTTTTGTTCTATCGAGAGTTTAAACTGTTTTTACGAAAACTATAGATGGAGCGACTAGCTACTGTACCACACTCTTTAAAAGATATAAGGTTTGCTGCGAAAACATTTCTCCTCCTCTTCCCTTCTGTTCTTTCACTCCACGTTCCTCCTCTCGCCCCTTTTTGACCACAAAACGTTCAAGTTTAGCCTCCGTAAACAATGTATTATGATAAGAAAAAAACTCTGTGCGCCTGGGACACACTGCAGAAGTGAAACTTTTTGAATGATCCGCATGACTTGCAAACTGTAAAACTTTGAATATCTCCCCATTCTCATTTCATAGTTGCTATATATGTAGGTGGGAAACATTATTCGTTTGAGGCTAAATGCCAAATGTACACAGAAAAAGCAGATTGCAAATAAAATGAAAAATCTACTACATATTTAGTTTTTTTAGTCATATTCTAAATATGATACGATAGCGTACTAATTATTTTACTACCCCCGCTAAAAAAGATTCACATAAAAAGAAAAATTTCAATAGCTCTCACTCTCCCTCTCTCTATTAAAGTAACATAAAATTCAAGCTGGAGGCTTTGGGTAAAGCGCTTAAAGAAGGTGAGTCTGGCATCAAATTTGATATGAGAAAGTTGAGAGTGTCTATAAGCAAAGACTCTAGTAGTTGCAGCTGATTAACTTTTAGGCACTAACTAATGGCATGTGGCTCGGTTTTGGAGCGTAAGCCCCAGTACTGCTGCCTTGATGTTCGAAGTCATACTTGGTCATAAAATGCAAAAACCAAAACACACTAACAGACACAAATTTTAAAAAATCGGTATTTTCGCCAAAATTATTTCTTAACTCATTGGTTAAAGCTGGCTAACGTTGCTCCATGTGATCGACTGAGACAACGAGAGCACCTAGATAGCCTATAGTCTGAATCAGATACATTTGTGAATTGTCAATATAAGCGATAAACAAAATTCAAACTTCTAAACATTTTTAGCATTGGGTCTAATAAAAGGGGGATTAGTAAGGTTGGAATGAACCGATGGGCAATCTCAACCTATCTTCCGTACAAATGTCACTGGCCAGTTCCTAGTTTGTTCTTCCAGAGTTATATTGCTGCAAGCAGTCGTTGTAATTTTAGATGCTTATTAGAGAGAATCAAAATGCATCATATTTTAGAAACAAAAACAGGTCACTAAAAATGAGGGCCACTAATAAGAGAAAAATCACAATTTTATATTTAAAACGTTTAAAAAACAATAAATTGCGTATATTCTCGTAGCTAAACTATTTCTGGGTGTCCCGTGACACATTTATTTTTGTAATATCGAAATGTTATTACGAGTAAGATGAATGAATAAATAATTAAATTTTATGCATATATGTTTGAAATAGTTGCGAATAGAGAAAAACGAAATAAACTCACGAATCAAATCAACACTGAGTCAAGTTCAAATTCATACAAAAAATCAACCATGAGTTCGGCTTCGAATCAGTACTGAAATCGTTTCATTTTAATCATGACTAAAATAATGGATAGTCCTGAGGCTAGATCATGTCTGTAATAAATTGTTACCTCGATACCATGTAATGGAGGCAAGAACGATTTATTTATTCCATTGATATGTAATATTCACTTTCCTTAGCCTTAATATGGAAGACATACATACTTTCTTATATAATCCTAAAAATTAAAAGAACATTTAAAAAAAAAATTATGAGAAATGAAAACGCGTTGTTTTTTCAAGTAATGCTCCATTTTTACTAATCCTAAACTGTCAGCTATTTTTCTTTTTTTTTTAGTTTTCAACAGTTTACCAAATTCCAATTATTTGGTGTGACAGAAGTTTCTTCTCAAATCTCTAGTTTTGTCTTAAAATGTATATTTAATACTAGCTTTTACCGGCGACTTCGTCCGCGTATCTTACAATAAAAAGTAGCATAACTAATTACTTTTCTTATTTTTCTTCATTTGTGAAACTATACGGGGGTGGTGTATTGCACCTCTAATTTTGACCAAACTTAACCCGTTTACTTCTCATGATCCTCTTAACATGTATACCAAATTTCATCTCTGTACCTTAAATGGATGCAAAGATATGACAAATTTTGTTTATCGCATATATAGGGGTGGGGCATTGCCCCCTCCGACTTTGACCAAAATTAACAGGTTGTTAGTCCGTTACACAATATTATTTTACTTTTTTGTGTTCAGCAGTTCGTAACTAAGTAATCTAAACTGATATATCCAAAAAATTTAAAATTAAATCTCTTGAAGTATTGTGGCACCGCCGGTTTTTTCAAGAGATTTGCAAGCCAGCCGGGGCTAAAATCTCTTTATTATATACGGCATACCCTGTTCCTAAAGACTGTATGTAATACTAGCTACACCCTGTGCGCGTAAAAACTTTTTTAAATATGTATGTTTCCTATAGAAAGCCAAACTATCTCCACTTTTCTAATGGATCTTACTTCTCTTGATCCCATTAACATGTATTCCAAATATCATTCCCGTCCCTCCAATAGATGCAAAGATATGTTGAATTTCGTTTATCGCTTCTTCAGAAGGTAGGGTACCGCCCTTTCAATTTTGACAAAAGTAAAGTGATTTTCTTCCGATGCCGTCAATACGTATATCAAATATCAACCCCGTGCCTTACATAGGTGCAAGGATATGTCAATTTATGTTTATCGCTTATATTGTTGGTGGGGCACCGCCCCTCCGATTTTAAATAAATGTAGCCTATGTTATTCAGGGATAATGTAGCTTTCTAGTGGTGTAATTTTTTTTTAAACTGCTCAAGTAGTTTTTAATTATTTTTCGCTTCATTTCGCTATGTGTGTAGAAGGTACAATAAAAAACATTTTTTCAAAATTTAAACACTCAATGTGAAATTTATTTATTTTCTTTTGCTTGTAATTGCATTCTTAATACATATGTAACCATATGTAAATATGTTGAAAAACTGAAATTAATCTTTTTCGATATAGAACTAATTAAGCTATATATAATTATTTTAATTATTTTAATACGAAAGTTTTAATAAAAAAAAAGTTGTTTTTAATGTTTAAAAACTAAATTAACATATGCATTTATAATTGTAGAAAAAAAAATATATATCATAAAGTTAAAAACCATTTTTAAGTTATAATAATTAATAATTTAGCAAGGTTTTGGATACAATTAAATAAAAATTAAATTAATATCATATTTAATTACTAATTAAAAAACGCTAAATCCACTTATACTCAATTAAATGGGCCTTCATTTAAAATTACAATTGAGCTTATTCTGATCTAATTCTTATGATTTACATTGGTTTGAGTTTAGTTAAAAGTAATTGGGAGTTATAGCGCATCAGGAGTATTTCCATTTATGTTTATTTTTTTACAGTTTCCATGTATGAATACATATTATTTTATATACAAATTGGTCGCGATGAGATTTAAATATATATATCTACATATATACGATAAGCGTTTTACCTATACCATAGTTTTTGTATGGTAAAACGCAGACCATAATTTATATATAAATATATATTATATAAATATATATTGTACAAATATATATTATATAAATATATATTATATAAATATATATTATATAAATATATATTATATAAATATAATTAACTTAAATCAAACTATTATTTAAATAAATCGCTTTAAAATTATGCCGCCGGCATTATGGTTTTGCAACCCACTAGAAAGTAGAAGGTGGCGCGTGAAGAACTACACCAGCGGCATCGCTATCATTCTTAACTAAATATGTACAATTTAATAGTCATCAATGACAACAGTGGCGGAAGTAATAATCGAAGTCATAGTTGGATTTGTAGCTACAAATTGGCGTCATATCCGATTATTGTGTATTATCTTTTTCAGCTGCTGCTGCTGCTGCAGCTGTAACCTCCTTCATCGATTCTACCTTGGCAACAATTTTTAGTGCAGGCCCTAATTTCATGCCCATTGCATTGACCAGATGGTTCTCCTTCAGTAAGAGCAAAGCTTGACCATCGATTTCTTGTTGCTCAAAATCGTCTACATAATCACTGCAACCGGGCAGATTCTTAATAAATGCGCACACTTCCGTTACTGTCCAGTTGCTGATTTGTGGTGTATCAACTATGATAGGAGCGGCAACGACGTTACTAGATACAACAGCCGCAGTTGATGGCATGTTGAGCGTACCCGACGTGGCAGAAGTAGCAGCAAGGACAGGAGGCATGCCACTGCTACTAATGACGGCGTCATTAGTGATTGATGCAATATTGTTCGAGAGCGGTATTTGCGATACCACAGCATTCACATTGGTTGGCAGCAACGTATTAAGTTCAACTAGGGGTAGCTGCACAGGCAAATTACTACTAATCAGTGGCATAGTTGATGCACCAGATAATGAAGCTGCCAGTATTTGGGGCGATGCGGTAGCAGTAGATGCTGCTGTAGTTGGTGTTGTCACAGCAGTTGTATCGACTTGCATCTTTTCTATATTATCGTTAACAAGCATACCACACGGCGTCGATACGTCCATTGGTGTCATATTATTGCTATCCACCAGAATTTTGTTGGCTGGCATATCGCTGTTGTTATGCTGTTGCTGTTGTTCAAAACTACCGATCGATGCTTTAGCTTGACGTGCACAAGCCGGCGAACAGAAACGTTTGCGTTTTAATTTGGATTTGTGCTCCGGCTTGCCGCATTGTTCGCAGGCGACCATATCCAATGGCAGTGCAGCAGTGTTGGCATTTTGATTTAATACGCCATCATCCAAAGCTGGCTTTTTCCCTGCAAGCGAAAAAATGTAATGAAATTATAGTACTGAACATCATTGTCCAATTTAGAGTACTCACTTGGCGGCTCATCGCTGGCATCCTTATCTGTATAGCGCTGACGTGTTACTGGAAACGGTTCATTCGCCTCCTGTATGATGAAGCCATCGATTATATGTGTCAATACGTTGGGCTTAATCATGGCCTTCGGTAGATCCTTTTCCACTTTGTTGTTAACCATTTTAGGCGTAATAGTACTAGTGATACTTGTAGACTTTGAGTTGGCATCATCCTGTAAACTATTGTTACTTGTGGTCACCGTCGTTCCACATTTCTCGCTGCTCTCAGGTGTGCGGGCTTTTGAAGGAGGCGTGCCGCCATTCGCTTGTCCTTTTGTAGGTGAGATCTGCGCTGCGGGCTGTTGAGTCTGCGCTGTGCTGTTGTTATTGCTGTTGGTGCTACCATCTTCTTCACTACCACCGCCACCGTTGACAAGTGGCGTTACATTTGTTAACATTGATGCATCCATTGACGTTGTCATTGCTGTTGACGATTCGACAGTATTCTGCTTACCTGTGCTGTCGCCACCAACAGTTTTGGACTCCTTACCAGCTTCAGCTGGAACGGACTCTGTCGGTGATGAAGACTGAACTGTGAGCATATTCAGTGTCGGAGTACTTGGTGTGCCCGGCGTACCGTGAATTGGCGTAGGCGTTGTTGCTTTTAGCCCTAGTGGAGTTTGTTCACCATTCGAATTAACAGCGGTAAGCAGCGTTGAAGTTGCTGTCGATGCAGTTGTCTTTGTAGGTGTAGCCGGTTGTGAACTTGTTATAGTATTGGAAATGCTTGTAATTAATGCTAGCGGCACACTACTTACAACAGTTATAGGCGAACTGATCACAACCGGTGTTGTCGCCGCATTACTGGTTGATACGGCAACATTTGCCACATTTGCCGCAGCTGTAGCGGCATGCATCATTGATGTCATAGCTAGTAGTGGATTTGTTGCTGGCGAAGCTTGTGCAATGCCTGGTGGTGTACCTGTTGTAACAGTCGATTGTAGCGCCGGTGGACCCATCTGCGTTTGTTGTTGCTGATGTTGCTGCTGCTGATGTTGTAGCTGTTGTTGTTGCTGCTGTTGTTGCTGCTGTTGTTGATGCTGTTGTTGCTGCTGTTGTTGCTGCTGTTGTTGTTGCTGCTGTTGTTGTTGTTGCTGTTGTTGTTGCTGCTGTTGTTGCTGCTGTTGTTGTTGCTGCTGCTGCTGTTGCTGCTGTTGTTGCTGCTGTTGTTGCTGCTGTTGTTGCTGCTGCTGTTGCTGCTGCTGTTGTTGCTGGTGCTGCTGTTGCTGTGAAGCAATGGCTGCGATTATATTCTGATGCTGCTGCTGTTGCTGTTGTTGGTGGTGCTGCTGCAACTGTTGTAAACTTGGAACTGTAGTAGACACTATTGGTCCACTGTGATTAGATATGGTAACAACTGTGGATGTTGGTATCGTTGTTGTTGCTTTGCCTTGGAATACTGCAGTAGCGGCGTTTGATGTCTGTGCAGCCACTGCGGCAGCAGCTGCTGCAGCAGCTACAGCTTGTTGTTGTTGCTGATGCTGCTGTTGTTGCTGCTGTTGTTGCTGCTGCTGTTGTTGCTGCTGCTGTTGTTGTTGTTGTGCTTGCAGGGTAGCTAAAGCACCACTAGATGTTGCTATACTGCCCGGTGTTGTTGAGGATACAGAGAAAGGTACAGTCACATTAGCATTGGCAATATGCTGTTGCAATTGTGCTGCAGCTGCTGCGGCCGCTTGTTGCTGTTGTTGCTGATGCTGTTGCTGCTGTTGTGGTGTCGGTTGTTGCACAACAATCTGTTGAATAATATTTTGTTGTTGATCACGTTGCTGCTGCAGCTGCTGTTGGTGCTGTTGCAATAGTTGATTTTGCAATTGTTGCTGCTGTTGTTGTTGCGTCTGTTGTTGCTGCTGTGTTATAAACGCTTGCGGGGTCACTTGTAACTGTATCTGCTGTGCTGCTGCAGCAGCAGCGACAGCCTGTTGCTGCTGTTGCTGTTGTTGCAATTGCATTAACTGTTGTTGCAGAATTTGCTGTTGCAAAAGCTGTTGTTGTTGCTTTTGTATCTGATGCAGCTGAAGTTGTTGTTGCTGATGTTGTTGTTGTTGCTGCTGCTGCTTATCTACAGCACTGGCGGTAGCCTGTTGCAGTGTTTGGCCATTTTGCAGCGTAATCGGTGTGCCGGTACTCATGACAACCATTCTGTGTAGGAGAAACAAATAGAAAATAAATAAACGATTAAATACATCCTCATTGTGCATAACTATGTGTGGAGCATCCTCAAAAATACGTATTGAGTAAGGCTTTTATAGATGAGTCTGTTTACATATTACAAAAGCAACAACTAATAATCATTTATTGGATCTGTAATGCATCTCAACTTCGTTCAAACAGTTTGCGTTTAGTTCTAACGTTAAGTTTAGACAGAAAGAATGAAACACATTACTATATTATATCTGGAGTCGCTATATAACGCATTGAACCTATAGGAGCCAACTTCATATAAACTAAGACAAAATAAATATCTAAGGCCCAGTTTATCAATGTCTAGTTAACGTTTTTATTAACTAACTAAAGTTAAAAATTATCATATAGGACAGGACATGTCAGTTAAATAGTTTTAACCTTTCAATCGACAGTAAAATCGAATAAATTGAATTTAAGAACTGAGCCAACCAGACATATAAAATTGCACTGAATTTGTCAAGCAATAACTAACACAGATTGCATATCATTAACATTAAATCACAATGTTTTCAACGCCCTACAGAAATTTTCGGATACCCCATAAGGTATAAAATTTGTGATCAACATGAAAAAGCGAGTTGTTTGAGCATTGTCTGTCTGTGTGTATATATGCGTCATATTGACACATTGGTTTGGAAGTTGGTAATGCAAAAATCTGTTTAATAAAAATTTGTTTGATATTAATACTACATACAAAGCCGAATTCATTAAGTTTCACTATAAAAAGATATTGGATATAATGTACGTTTACACTAATATAAAGTTTTGAGGTCTAGATAACTCCACTGTCGAGCATACTTTCTCAAAAAGCCATACTAAATTCCAGCTTTGTTGAGCCAAGGGCATGTGTCTAGCGTATTTAAGCTGAGGCCTCTCTGTGTTTAACGATTTCTCTCGCTTAAAAAACTGTACAACTGAACATTGCAGTAACGAAATGTTTGTCGTTAGATTATCCTACAGTTTAAATTTAACTAGACATTGAAAGACTGCTATAATTCGTGTACAAAATAGTTATCATCTGAAACGTACGTACATCCAAAACATCTAAAATACTAGTAACAATTATAGAAACTTTAAATACTTTCATTGGCCGACATATGATACATTGCTGATGTGGTTCTAAATCGTTCGTTTTTAATATAAAATAAACCGTGAACCACAAGTTTTCTTTGTAGCTATATTTTTTTGAGGTCGTGTCATAGAAACAGATTAGAATGTGTGGAAACACATATGATTGAACTAAAACGTTTTCCCACTCCATTGGTAATACGTATAATTTTATGTCTACGTCTTGTACTATTTTTTATGTACTATTTCTTGTATTCCAACTCACTTATGCATGGTCGGCGCCTGCTGTTGTGCGGCCACCGCTGCAGCCAGTTGCAAACTTGATGCTGTCGCAGCTGTATTAGTGTTGACGGTATGTGTTTTCGCGCCTTGCGCCTGACCGTTCTCAGTCTTAATCGTCGGCAATGCAGGACGCACTGGTTGCTGTTTTGTACGCATTTTCTTAAGGAGACTCTGATTCTGGGCTGTCTGCGTTGACACAGAGCTGGCCGGACGTATTTGTGCGCCGTTATGTGGAAGTATGGACGGTGCAGAACGTTGTACTGCAGCGGCGACTGCTGCAGCTTGCTGTTGTTGTTGCTGTTGTTGTTGCTGTTGTTGCTGCTGCTGCTGCAATTGCACGGCGGCAGCGGCTACGGCCACTGCCTGTTGTTGCGCTGCGGCTAGTTGTTGTTGTTGCTGCTGCTGTTGCTGTACCGCAACATTATTTGCCTGTTGCTGTTTTGGAGCAAGTCCATCCAGTTGATTTCGTGGCTTGGTAGGTGTCTGTTGTACATTACACTGAATGATCTCTGAAATATTAAAAAAGAAAAATTTTATTTCATGTAAATATGTATTATATACAGTTAAATGATCACTTACGATTCTGTTGTGTTTGCAGCGTCTGATGAGATGGAGGTTGTATGAACATACTCTGCGTGTTGTCCGGTTGACCACGTATTATAATAGGCGGATTCGGTGCAAATGACTGCAACCCATTTGACCAAATCTGCCATGGTGTTCCCTGCAGCGGACTAATGATCTGTGTTGTTGCAGTCGTTGCGGGCAAAGTAGACTGTGACACCTGCACGCATTGCTGCGTTGATTGCTGCTGTTGCTGTTGTGCTACAGCAGCTACACCACCAGTCCCAGTAGCCGATTGCACCGTATTTGTGGTGGTAGTCACTTTTTGTACCACTTTTTGCTGCAATTTATTTTGGCCATCAGCGGCTACTTTAGACGCGGCAGCCGCCTGTTGCTGCTGTTGTTGCTGCTGTTGTTGTTGCTGTTGTTGTTGTTGCGCTGCCGCTGCTGCCATTGTTTGCAATATATTCTGTTGCTGAGGCGAATGTGAAATCACATTGACCGGCGATATCAGCAATGTCTGCTGCGATTGACTCGATGGAATTGCATAAGCAGCAGTACCACCCGGAAATCCAGCATTACCACCAATCATTTGCTTTGCGGCGTTCGGATTCGTTGTGGTTATCATTTGTGGTCCACCACCTTGAAATGGTTTACCTGCGGCAATCACTTGTATTGGTTGTTGTCCCAAGCCTGCTGAGTGTAAAATGTTGCCGGAGACGAGCATTTGTGGATAAATGAAGCCCGAATTAATTGCTCCCGATGGTTGCATTAGCTGCACCGTGCGTCCCTGTGTCCAATCTGTGGGCATTTGTCCAGAAGTGGCCGCCGCTAATTGCATCGGTGACATAGAAGTGCTAATGGTCGAATGTTGCTGCATTGATGCAAGAGCGGCAGCACTGCTTGGCGTTTGTGCCGTTGCCGGACTTGCTTGGCCTGCAGCTGTTGCTCCGGCTGCTGCTGCAGCCGCAGCGGCAGCAGCAGCTGTAGCATCGCTTAACTGTTGCAATTGCATCTGTTGCAGCTGTGACTGTGCCGCGTCCAACATGCTCGGATGTTTGAGCTCATTGCCAGTGGGACCACCAGCGGCTGCAGCATTCAATTGATGTGCGGAAGCTGTATGAGTGGGAAATTCTTGTTTAACTTGTATCGCATACGGCGACCCATAGAACTGTTGAAATTGTTCCTGTGATATTTGCAGTGGTAGCGCCGCAGGCGCTACCTGTTGGGCAGGACTCTGTGATTTCTCCAGCGTGAAGCAGTTCTTTAATACTGTAGCCGGTGTGGTGGCGGCAGTGTTTATACTGCTGCTACTACTAATAAGATTTAACCGATTTGGATTGTGTTGTTGATAATAGCTAATGCTACTGTTGTTGCTGTTATTTGTTGATGGTATACCACCAACGCTGCTACTGCTACTGACCACAACTAGAGATGTCGCGAAGTTTACGGTGCTAGGCGTTGTGCTTGTTGTGCCGCCACTGGTGCTGGTGCTGTTGCTACTGCTACTGTTGTTACCGTTGATACCGGGATGTGGCGGACTGGCAAAATCGTATTTCTCGTCAAATGTAATGCCCGCTTTCTGTGCGAGCGTTTCCAGACACTTGAGTGGGCGTTCACTAGACACTGATTTTTGATTATTATTATTATGCTGCTGTTGTTGCTGTTTTTCGTTGTATGTTGTCTGTTCGTGAGCTCCTCCTAGACCTCCTGTACCGACTCCTCCACCGTTACTATTGTGCTGATTATGATGATTGCTGCTAACTTTAATTATACGAATATTTGAGTTATCCTTGAGTGGCTGTGCCGGCGTATTTTGATAATGATTTGTTGTAGCTGCTGCAGTCGTCGTTGTTGTTGTGGAAGTTACATTAGTTGCCGTTGCTACTAAATGTGCGTTGTTATTTGTTGCAGTCGATGTTGATGTTGATGTTGTTATTGTCTCGCTATCTGTATCCGTTCTGAAAGTAATCAATCAAATTGCAAACAAAAAAATTTGTTTTCTTTAAAAAATATTGAAGCAGTTGAAATTTAAATTAAAAAATTAGAAAAATGGTTGAGTTACAAGACTACAACTACGAGATACGCTGTTACCAATCTTGATGTCCAATACTGAATCGAAATCAGTTTTTAAATGTCAAAATGGTACAAACAGTGTTGCCAACTTACATATAAAACCTCTAAAAATCCTTTTTTTTTTATCAACTCAATGAATCGACATGTTTATCTTTTTGTCTGGCGCACAGGGGTAGCTCCCACATAAATGAATATTCTATCTATGAATGTTCTATCCTTTTTCGTAAATTACAAAAATAAACAGTCAAATAACATCCATCCAAAGACAATTTCATGAAATGTTTCGTATAAATGTTATAACAAATAGGACGACCGAATTAGGCAAAATTGAGAATTTCCATGAAACTGTATAGTGAAAGTTGCTATGTTGGGATTTAGTGAAATAAGTCGCTTTTCACTGCGATTAATATTTTTCACTGTTAATAGGAACAGTTGAAAAATAGTTCCGAACAAGAAAAAACGCTGTAATCAAGTACGCTCGACGTCGAGATACCCTCTTCATCCATTCAACTTTAAATTTGTATGAAGGATATATTCCTATCTGAATACGTGTGGGATGTTTTATTGAAAATACACAACAAATTTGTAGTTTCAAGCTGTACTAAGCCACAAAACAATATCATTGTTACAAAACCTGATTTGTACGGGGACTATATAGTTTAATGGACAGAAATTACATATATTGTGTAAATAATATATTTTATTATTTACACAAAATTTTTATATTTTAGCTAAAATAACAAGAAAAACAAAATTTTGTTTATTCAAAAACTCAGAAAGTAGGAGCAAGTTTTTATGGGTTCTACCCTTTTGAGAGACATTGGCAGGTTCATTTAATACTACTAATGTAAAGAGGGAAAATAACAGACTAAATATACAAACTTGAAACCTTTATTTTCTACAGTCTCCAAGTCTTCGATGTACATAAGGATAGCCAGACGACAATACACCCTTTTATTCCACATTATTATTATTAATATACCCCTTTATTCCACATTATTATTATTAATATACCCTTTTATTCCACATTGTTATTATTAATATACCCTTTTATTCCACAACATCCAGAAAGACATTGGAACATGGTTTAATTTCATTTCATACTATACTTTTTGTTGCATCAGTTCTAAAATAGGTAATAATAAAAAATTACCATATTATTTTTGATCTATCTATCTATGTACATTCCTTATAGGAAGCCAAACCATCCAACCGATTGAGCTGGAATTTACAGACGAACTTCAGTTCCAATCAAGTTTGGTCAAAATCGTTAAAGCTTAGTAGATGGGAGATCCTGTTACTGTTTCAAATATAATACTTCTGGGTAGACTAAGAGCAGGGCAACGCGTTAAAATACTACAAATTGACTCAAAATATTAAAATTTCAGATTTCCATAAAAATCTAACTATGAATTGAAAATATTTCTGTTATATACATACGAGTGCAATTGCACAAAATGTAAATTATAGTGCTTCTACAATGAAAAGAGTATAAGGGATTTGTAATATTGTTGAATCAATTGACATTAATAACTATTAATATGATAATTATAATTAACAGAGTAGCAAAACTTAAATTAGCTGAGCAACAAAACCTTTGTATATCGGACTGATATATAGAACGGACATTAAAGCTGTAAAACTATCCAAGGTAGTATCGACAGTATCGATTGCGGGCTGGTTGTTGTCACTATGGATTTTTTATTGTTTCGGTATTGTTGTTAAATCAACTACAGATGCCGTATTGCATGTATCTTACGTCAAGTCTAATAAAATATTTTACATAGGTCCGGATTGGATTACTAAATAATATAGATCCATAAAATATATAGAATTATAGAATCCATAAAAAATAGAATCCATAAAAAATGGTTGAAGTGTTGGGCCTCAGGACCTTTAAATCTCCCAACCCTATTAATACACATACTAAAGTTCCTCCGCGCACCCCAAATGGACGCAAGCATATGCGAAAGTTAATCGCTTACTTTAATGAAAAGTGGGCTATATTCTTTTCCAACGGCCCATCGAATTCTATATCAAAATTCATACAAATGGGTTAGCGGTTTAGACGTGAATTTGTCTACGGTTTTATTATATGTATAGACATACATAGATAAAGTTCCTATGAGCAGTGCTATTGCTTGCAAAGAACAGCTCAAACATCTCTTAAGTCTCTACATTTGCAGCACCGGGTTTTTTGAAGTATAACTGTTATAAATGTTATAGGCGCCTTTCGGTGTGAATCGAATACACTAGAGTTGCTATGTAAGGAAACCTCGACACTTGGGGTTAAAAATAATTGTGTATCATAAAATGATTCAAAACTTAAAACGAAAATTTATAATACGCAGCTAGTACAAAACATTACATTATCATTTTATGATGCACAATAGGTTTTAGCACTCCATACAAAATAGCGTTCGGGTTTCCTTGCATAGCGACTCTCATGTGCGTGTCAGCCACACACTAATTTTGTTTTAATTTCGATAAAATCATTGTGTTCCTTTACCAACAGAATCAGAGTACATTTCTTGGATGCCATACAAATATTTTTTCACTTAATTTTTTTTACATTTTAACAATGAGTCCAAAATAATAATAAAAAACTGATAAAACGCTGCAGTTGAGTGTGTTCGACTTCAACATACCCTGTATCCCTATTAAAGCTTAAATTTGTATTGGGGATTTCTTCCTATATGGATCCAAGTGGTATATTTTATTGCGATTAAAAATACACCAAATTTTTCGTTTCAAGATAAACTGAACCACAATAAAATGGTTTTCATACAAAAACCAAAAATGGGAACAAATTCTAGTGGTGCTATATGGATTTATATAGAATACTAGCGGTACCTGGTGGTAAGCTTTGCCGTGTCCAGTAAAAAATATTGATATAAATATTGTCTATGAATATACATTTATGTATGTTCTTTATAGACACATAAACCCTCCACACTTTGTCAATGGATCTTACACATCACGGTCTTATTAACAAATATACCAAATTGTATCCCTTTACCTTAAATGGATAGTAAACAAAGAGGTAAAGGGTTGAAATTTGGTATATTTTTACCGAGACGTGTAAGATCCATTAAAAAAGTGGGGAGAGTTTAGGTGTCTATGAAGAACATACATACATATATTGATAGACAATATGTACATAAATTTTTTTTAGCTGAACACCTCAGTAGCCAAGCTCTAATCTTGATTTTTAGATTAATTTAAAATATCGGTGAATATAAACATAACAAAATTTTACTTGTCATAGCAAAGTGTGCCGGGTACCATTAGTTTTATATATATAGAAGATTTATTGTAATTGAAGTAAGTATTAAGCGTTTTTATGGAAAATTTCAAGAATTACAACAAGTAGCAAGTTTTTATGGGTACTACCTCTTAGAGGGGTTAGCAAGTGCTAGTAGTTATTTGAATAGGGAATAGAAAAGACTAAATATCCAAACTTGAAGTCTTGTTATAGTCTTAACCCTAGATGGTCATCCTTCGTCAAAACGACGACGCGAGATTTAATTATCGATTTTTTTGTCTTGAAAGAAGACTATTATCCTTTTTCATTTGAATTTGATTAAAAATTAATAAAATAAAAAAATATTATCGATTTCGTTAATTAATTACGTTTCCTTAGTACTTTATACGAGTTTCAAATAGGTCGTAGTCAAATCGACGAAGGATGACCTTAATGTACAAAAAAAAAAATAAAAGCTTCGATGTAAATCAGCAAAGACAGTCTCCACTTGTTTTATAGTGGTCCGATTTAGACGTTTATGAAATAATTTATTAGGATTGACAAAAAAAACCACAACAAACTTGGCGTTTCTTGTTAAATAAACCACAACAATTTTTCCTTTTACCCAAAAGTCAGAAAAGAAGGAGCAAATTTGTATGGGAACTACCCCTTCTTCTAGTGGTACGAATTGGATTTATATTTTATAAATATTAAATTCCAACTAAATTAACAATAACAATAAAAACAATGTCATACGAAAACTTAAAATTAGGGGTTTGTATCATAGTCTATGTATCTGAAGAAGAAATAGGAGAGTGTCTAAATTTTTTAATTTTTGTGCTTTATCTATTATGGTTTCTAAGTTTTGGTTGCTCATATAGACAGCCAGACAGACGGACATGTTTATATGAAAACGATTAATGATACTAATCAAAAGTTTATACACTTTATGGTTTCTTCTTCGCTTCCTGCTGCGAAAACTTAATATACCGATTTTCCTTATGGCTACATGGTATACAACATTGTCGATCAACTGGCTTAAAGCAGTGTGGTCACTTTTTGTGTTGTATTTTTCTATTAAACATTTAATATTAGTTGGAGAAAAAAAAAATACCTATGTATATCGGATGCATGAAACTTTGACAGGCTTGACGCAATTTTTTTCCATTGAGAAGTAAATGAAAACAATTGCATCAACTTTAAATAACATAGATAGCAACTGATACACGTGTTCCGATACGAAATCACAGCAGTCCGCTTCGCTCGTAAAATGTAAATTGAATTCGATCATATCATATAAATTTCCTTAATACAATTCTCAAAGCATATGCAATATATGACTCAAATTCGGATTTCAAAACAGAAATATATAAACAAAAGAGACTTGTAATGCCGTAAATTTCAATTAACTATTATAATTGAAGTTCAATAAAATATTATTTAATTATTATTTTAATTTTATTAAAACTTGATTACCCTAGCCAATGTACGTAAATCCATATGTAAGTAATGGCCACCCTAAACAGTAGGTAAAAAGGTAAAAAAATGTATAGAAGAAAAGTAAAAGCCAAAAATGCAATTACCGTAAGAAAAGTGTATGAGTGTACCAAATATGTGAACAACATGGCCTCAGAAGTATGTCCCACCACTGTAGCAGACAGCGACGGTGACGGCTGCAGACTAAAGTTAGTAAAACCCGGAGTTGCCATGAAGATAAAAACAACAACAATGCCAACGATGAAATAACAACAAAAAAATCCGTCGAGAGAGCATCAATCTGTCCGTTTGTGCATCATTGCAAAGAGAGTCAAGTATAATAGCAATAACAAAAACAGCAAGCAAATGTTGCTTTGAGATACATACATATATACATACATATGTATATTGTTCGATATGTAGCAACAACGGCAGCAAAGGAATGAAGATGACAAACTGTGTTAGAAGAGATGGCAAAGGTAGGCACAGACGAAGCATACAGCCACCGAACCAAACTCAAAGGTGACAACGAACCAAAATCGGTGGATTAGGACGAGAACAACGTTGATAGCAGCGGCTGCAAGGGAGATGAGCGAATATCTCTGCGAATGTGTGCTCGCATGTGTGTGTGTGTAGACAATCGCGCCAAAAGCAGTAAATGATGAAATGAAGTAGCGCGAAACGAAAGCCTGCTAAAATAACGTGTCGAAGAGGAGCACAAAAACAGGCGGCGTCGGCGGCAGGCAACACTTCTGGGCCAAAAATACGGGCTGTGCATAATACAACACAAAAACGAGCAAAAACTCGACGGCAAGCAAATGTCTATAAGGTAGGTGTTAAAACTATTGTATCTAATGGAAACAAAACAAGTAAGAAGATAGGATAGAAATCGAATTGCTAATACATTTTGTTGCTGTCATCGTTTCCATCATCTGTTGCATTTTAAAGAGCTGTCTTCGATTTCATTACATTCGATTTCTATATACATATGTATGTATGGTACATGCATACATACATCATCATCGTGTTGTTGTTGAATACTATTCAGTGTTTACCGGACGATTTGATTTACATCTCGGATCGATCTGCAGAAAGAATGCTACACAGCCAAAAGACTGCTGCAGCAATAATAAGGATATGCCCTACAACCAGTTAAGAACTATGTATTTATATAAACCAAAGATTAGTTCATCTCTTAACATCCACATGTGCGATATATTATCGTCCCTACAATAAACATTTTTGTTAAATTTAGCTTACAGGCTGATATAAGTAACAAATATGTTTATCATATACGGGATAGGTTTGCGAGATATCCCTTATAGTGAAGTGGTCTCGTTCATTATATGTATGTATATGATATTAGAATATTTTCTGTTAAGATTTGTAACTGTTTTTTCGTTAGGTTTCTAACCGATAACCATTGGAAAGAAAAGATCGAACAACTTTTTAAAGCTTCTGTGCACTATTTTAAATGACTCAACAAATAAAAAATTGTACCTACAGAATACACAAAGTGGGTGATGGTTTTGTACAGTGACAACGCCTTTAAGTGAACAAAACAAACTGAAAAGGAGTCATCATAACGAGTTTCATGTTTAAAGTGTTTGTAAGAAGAGTCTTACATTTGAGTCGATTTAACTGTGCTGATCAAAGAATATATAAACATTATAGTCTCTCTGACGTGTAAATTTATGTTTTATAAATTTAGTGTCAAAACGAATATATGTATGTACCTACTATTGGAACTATTCATGAAAAGTAAAAATATTTTGTCTTCGTGAGCAAATTTCAAAGAACAACCAACTGTCTGTGATTAAGCAAATCGATGAGTTTATATGTGGTTACACCCTGCATACAAAGAGACATGTTTATAAAAAGTTTAATCGACAACAAAGAAAAATGCGTCACGAACCCCATGCAGATGCAGTATATCTACACTTCTACACTAATATTTTAAAGATGAAAGATTTGTATTTTTGTATGTTTGTAACGAATAAACTCAAAAACTACTCGACCGATCTCAAAAATTCTTTCACTATGAGAATCGTACATTATCCCTGATTAACATATGCTGTATTTATTTAAAATCGGAGGGGGCTATACCCCGCTCACTATATAAGCGATAAACAAAATTGGTCATATCTTTGCATTCATTTGAGGTACAGGAATGATATTTGGAGTACATGTTAATAAGGCTGGTACAAGATCACATTATTGGTCGAAAATAGGAAAAAGGGGCCCCCATATAACCGATAAACAAAATTCGACATATCTTTACTCCTAGTTGAGGTACGGGGATGACAGTTGGTATATGTGTTAATAAGATCGAAAGAATATCACTTCATGGAAGTATGAAAAACAAAATTTTAGCAACTATAAAAGCTAGAGACTTAAAAAACTAGTACATGGCATATGATATCACAATATTAAAATCGTCACTCAATTCCATGTACGACAAGCTTACCCTCAGCATCTTTCTTGTCTATTTCTATGTTCTTGTTTATATGTATCTCAAAAAAAAAAACACTAATGTATATTTTACAGACAGGCAAGTAGTCTAAGCTAAAACCATTATTCTCGTCAAGCTAATTAAGAATGTGTCCGTAAGCATTTAAGTTAGGCTAAGTTACCTTAAAAAAGGGAAAACTCTTTACACATATCTAAAAAACTACTGTTAAGAATTTTGAACGCTACAAACATTATGAAAAGCTATCAATCCGCGTTTAAAGCTGTCACCTAGTTCTACTTAAAAAAAAAAATTATCGACAAAATCACGAAATGGGTTATATATCTTCGTGGGGCGTGTCACGCCCATTAACATTTATGTAAAGCTTTCGAACATGTGAAGCCACTATACAGAACTTCTAAAGCTTCGACTTAGAAGCTATAAAGACAGTTTTATTGGGGAGAACACTTGGAAGAGAGCGTGAGACGCATCTATATATAGTATTTATATATATAGAAAAACATAAATCAAGTTTGAAGTTGAAATCCTCTGCATTGCCAGGTTTTCATAGGCAAAAGTGGGCGGTTTGTTTGTAGTGGAGCACCTTAAAAAGTGACGACTTTCAGATAAATTGATACTACCATTTCACATTCTGTGTAAATGATATGAAAAAAATTTCAAAGCGAAGAGATTACTAAGCAATCTGTTATAATGATTACCACTCTCTTACATAATTTTGCTCGTCTCGCTGGCATATTCAAGTTTTCATATTTGCAATAGCAAGTCGTAATGTCACTCTGTTAGTGTATAAAACTCTCAAGCTTGGATATCTAAATTCGCATCTGAGCACAAATCTGGGTATCTAAAAATTACAAACTCCCGAAAATGTTTTACCACTTTTCGACAGGCAAAGCCTACATATAAATATATATATGTAAATGCATAATTTTTTCGTTTTGGAGATTCCATTCCAAGACTTTTTACGATCCACACCAAGCTTCTAACATTTGTTCATAAGCAAGATTCATCCATATTACTTAGACTTCTGAAACCACCCTTTGTTGTGTGTAATTACGTTCTATAATAAACGATTCTAAACCTTCAACTGAAGGAGAACTAAAGAGAAAAGGAAGGCCAGATAACCAAGAATAAGTCAAACGCTTCGATGTAGACAGCAAAGCAAGTCTACGTCTCAGTCGGTGTATTTGTGTGTTGTCTTGTCCTGTCCCAGCGGGTTCGGAATGTAACGATGGGAAACAGCAGCGGTAGTCGGTCCGCAAAGCGCTTTAGGGCCAAGACGCGCAAAATGTTTCTTCAGCCATGTGAAAAGTTGAATTCTAGTTGAAGCTCAAAAATGTACTCGTAAAAAATACCGGTTTAGGTATAAGAAAAGCAGTGAAGATGGTGGTAGCGACGAGAGCAACAAGAACGGATGAGCAACAGCAGAGCACTGTCTGGTGGTGGCGTTAGTGGCAAGAATGAAACGTGTTCCAAGTTCCTTAACTGCGGCATTTTTTCGCTGCTCCCCTTTTTTTCTATTTCGCTTTTGCTTCTGATCATCGACCAGCCAGCAAAAAAAAAAAAAAAACTTAGAAACAAAAACAACCACTGCCGGCGGCGTTGGCGTCGACGTCATCGGCTTCATCGTCATTGCATGTTTCTCTCGCATACGAAAACAACAACAAAACATCAACCATCATCAATTTTAACGGCAAAAACAACAACAAAAATTAACAAGAAAGAAAATGAAAAAAAAAAAAAAAAACAAAATTCGACACGAGAAAAATGGGAAAAATGCAGACAGCATACAAAAACAAGTAAAGCAACAACCACTATAGAATTTTTTGTTGTTGTAGATGTTCACTGCTGCTGTTTTTTTTTCGTTATTGGCACCCTACTACTCCTCCTTCTACGATAACAACACAACATTAATCACGCATCCATGTGTATATGTATGTAAGTTCGAGCAAGTGAAGGAGAGAAAAAAAAAAGAAAAAGAATTAAATTTAACTTCACTGCAAAGCAATCAAAAAAAAGTAAGTACGAGTGAGAACACACGAAATATGTATGTATGTATAACTATTGCTGTTGTCGTTCTTTTTGGCTGATATTGGGATGCGTGCAAAAAAAAAAAAAAAAACAGAAAGCAAGAAGCAAAGCAACAACTATCTTAAATAACCGAAATATAATGCTGCCTCAACGCAATATTGATTAAATTTCGTTTATACGGTTTTATTGCGTTTACTTTTGCTTTACTTTCTGTGTGTTGTTTTTGCTTTTTTGCCCATGTCAAACACAGTTCAACGATTTTTGACAACTTTTTAGTGTTTGCTCGTTTACTCGCTCACGCACAGCGTTTATAGTGTATATGTATATATGAACGTGTGTATGTGCGTGTGTGTGTATGCATGTATATTCCAATTGTTGGGCTTGCGTTAAAGCCGGAGCGAAGCGACGCAGTGTTAGAGCGAAAGAGCAGCTTTTACTGTAGTATAGTAAAACATCCACATATGCTATGCAATGCTTGTGAGTAAACGAGCGCACAATAGACGGGAGTGAAAAAATACATACACACTCTCTAAGGTCGTTGAACAGAAGAGAAAAGGGCAGCGGCGGCTAAACAAAAGACTTCTGCTTGATGTCCCAGGGCTATACAGTTCAGGGCTGCAAGAGCGCGAGTTTTGCGAATTATAAGAGCCTTTTAAAATACTTATTATCAGGCATGCTCCCATTTTCACTTACTTTTCCGTTTTGCGATTTCATATCATATTATCTTTGAATCATACATCAAACCTATACAAATTTGCACTGAAGTTGACAGCAAACACAGAGAAATCTAATAATTCTGATTAATATTTTTCTGAAATCGCAAAACGCAAAAGTAAATAAAAACGGGAGCACGCCTGAATATGTCAAAATTAAAAAAATCAATGGAACCAATATGAGTTAGGTATTCTTTAAAATAAAATAATTTTTTTTTTTATTTAGCTGCAATGAAAAATAAAATTCAGGTTCAATTTAACGACTCAAACAAAATTTTCTAAAAAAAAGTGTGTTAACCGGCTGTTGAATTTTAAGCAGCAAAAGGCTAGATCGATTTTGATAAACTGTTGATAGATATACTTTATGGGGTCTTTCACGCGTTTTTTATACTATGCATATAATTTTCTTAAAAATATTTCGGGAAAGTTTATTAAACAATATCAAAAGCATGTTTGCTTGCAGCCCTGGTGCACTATAAACTTCATTTCTGATTTATGTTTGGTGTTGCTTTCCTGACATTTTTTTTTCTTAGCAAGCGTTTGCGCAAATCTACCACCACTAAAAACGCCATCGCGGTACAAAATTCAAGGAGTGCAGCAAAAAAAATTCATTCCCTACTGCGCAGCAGCAGTTGTGTCACGCAGCAGGGGGAGCAAGCGAGTAAGTTAGAGCAAGAAACAAAATACAAGCTATTGCAGTTGTTGTTGCCGGTATGACTGACATGCGTATCACGAAACTTTGTGTCAGAGGCAGGGACAGCAAACAAAAACGAAAAGAATTTTTGTTTTATGCAAAAACAAAATGCTCAAAGCAGACGATGAAAAAAAAAAAAAACAGCAGCAAAATCCAAAACCAGTACGGCAACACTGCGTGTATATTTACACAACTAAAGAGAAATGCGAGTAGCTTGGTTCATGGTGCAATAATATAAGGTGGTTAAATGTGAATTATGTTCCCATTTTGTATGTGCCGTCATATTATAATTATATCGAAACACGAACGGAGTAAACAAGCTACCACCACTCCGTGCTTATAAAAACAAGGTTAAAGAGCAATCTCGCTAACTGTTTAGATTCTTTAAGTTTCTTATCAACTGATATCTGACAGCGACGTCGTAGCTACCTTATGTTATTCAACCATGACTTCTGCGTTGCCACTTGTTATAAATAGGATCTGGTACAAGATCGATAGATCTTTTTAAATTTTTTTTTTCATTGAAATTTTTTGTTTTTATTTATTGTTATAACAAAAATGTGTTAGCTCATTTTCAAAGAGTAAATTGTTCTACCACAACAATAAATATAAATAATTTACTATAATAAACGATGTCATGGTGAAGTACACTAGCAGAACTTGAATTTTAATACATATATGCTCATGCCGTACATCTGAAGTAATTATAATATTTATGTACATATGTGCACTAGGGCCTACACAATTCATTATTTTATGAAGGAATCATCGATTTGACAGCTATTTCTGGTTACATAATGTTTTTATAGTTTGATGGGAAGTGTAGTTTCAAACGTGTTAGTTAAGAATAAATTTCTCATGCAACTCTAAAAAAATATATTAATAGTTGTCGCTAATTACATAATATAAAACATATACAGTTCAAATTTGTTTGAAGGGTTTCTATCTTTAAAACCACAAGTATAGCCTAATAATATTCGTAAAATGAAAACGGAGAAAAATTAAATAGTAATATTCGGGTTTTACAAGATTTTGTAATTTTATTATCATATTTATTTTCTATATTATGCAAACTGATAATAAAAATTAAACACTTAAACGGATTTCAAATAGTGATATGAATTGGAAAAATGTTTTCCGATTCAATATTTATCTACTTTTAAGTCTAATTTTTTAAATACTGATTTTACAACTTAAATTAAATACATATTTAGATAATACTTTTTACTTCGAAATATATGAATTAAAAACCAGAAACAATAAATTAAAATAGAAGTTAGTATGTACACTTCTTAAATGTAATAAACTTTTTAACGAGGAACTAAAAGTTTTGTAATTATGTTTCGTTTGAAAACATCTAATTTAAATATAGTCAAAAATTTATTTACTGTACATAAATAAATGTTATTTTTTATGTTCAGATTAATTTTACATAAATACTTCTGGTATAAATATTGTTTACTAAAAAGTAGCCTTTTTTTGAAAAATTTATTCGAAATGTTTAAAACGATTTATAATGCAATATACATGTACATTCTACTGGCATGTTAAAATTTTATTACATTTTATGACTGGTGATTTGAGTGAAGAACTAATTTTGACTTTGCTTTTATTTTCATAAGAAATTGTTTGAAGAATTTTACTTCATAACGAAATCTCAAAACTGGGGCCGATTTCATAAAATTTTTTTCAGTTTTCAATAAAAAAGATATTGTACAATAAGAATTAAAAATCAACTAAATTTGAATGCTTGTGGTTGGGCAGCCCAGGGGTGGCAATCCTGAATGGATCTTAGTTATTAAACCAAAATATTTGGATATTAAAATAAAAGTTAAAAGTTGAGTATCCAAGCTATTACATATTATTTATTTCAAACAAAACAATTACATAATGTACGTTTTCCATTTTAAAAGCTGTTTTTAGATTATTTATACAAAAACTTGATTATTAAATGATGTAAAAAATTCCACATAACATTTAAAATTTTTTAAGTTTTATGTACAATATACGATATTTATATGGGCAACAACAAAATTCTAACCATACTATGGAATAAATTTCCAATGTCCATATCACCATAATACTCCTTAAACGAGTTTGTTCTGATTACAAATAGTTTCCATGCCAAGTATAAAACTAGACTAGTTGCAAGTATTAATGAACCATCCATAAATCTTATAACTTTAAGAGGGGAGGGGTGTGGAGTAACATGCTAAAACGTTAAAATTTATATTAGGACGAAAATTAGCGTCAAGAGATTTTTAAGTGGATCCTAATACGAGACAGAGAGATATGACTAAAATTGATTGTTTTATTCAGTTGATTTTAAACGCAATATATAACTAGTATCCGATGCATTATTAAATGCATTAGGTTCTTCTTAACTTCCTTCAACGAAAAAATTTAAAGAATTATAAGAATGAAAAATAAACAAGAGCAAACACAAACTTCGGTGAAACCAAAGTTTTAATACCCTTCACACGCAATTTTAAATCGTGTAGCTGCTTTACATCTCAACTAAAAAACTTGTGAAACCGAAATTATTAAAGTTAATATCCAGACAAATAAACATGCGATCGACTCATTTACTTATATATATACTTTGTTTGGGTTTCTCCATTATATTCACTCTATATGTACACAATTTTAAAACAAATTGCTAATACAAGTTCCACACGTTGTATGAAGGGCATACATATCAACTATCGTACTACGTTAATTTTATTAACTACACATGCACCACAATGAAACTATCTGGCAACACTAGTTTAACGTTGTTTACGCTCTCTATTTCTTCTGCCTGTTATGAGCACAACGCTCCTGCAACAGCACGAGAAAGAGAATGCGCCAACAAGCCGCAAAATCAGCAGTTCAAACTTAAACCAGACCAGACGCCAGTTAAACAAGTGAGAACAAAAAAAAAACAAATGTTTAATATTCAATGACTGCATAGGTTACAAACTATCAAATTTATTAGTTTAAAATATCATGCAAAAACGAAATAAAATCAAAACACAAAAGAAATAAAAATACCTTTTCGTAAGAAACTTCAATGCACGACGATCCATTATTTAAACAAAAAAACGCAATTGTAAGTAAATTAAAACTTTGCATGCTGTGGCGTTTTTGTTGATGGTGCTGGCGGCCGCGACACTGGTGACGTTGAGTATAAAGAAGATGTAGACCAAGCAGATAAAGCAGCAGGAGCAACAGAAGATGGCGGCATAATTTTCTGTTTATCTTAATATGAAGGCTGCTTTTGTAGTTGTTGCTTGGTTGTGCTCTCGCTCTCTCTTTTCGCTTGCTTCTTTGCTTAAATTTTCTAGTTCAATTGCCGTTTTGTTCTTTTCTCAATTATTTGATGTAATATATTTCTTTTAAATTCTATACACAAATGCAACAAAAAAATAAAAATTGTAAAATATATTTATATGCATATACATACATATGTGTGTATGTATGTTGTTTTACAACAAAAAAATGGATAAAAGTGAAGAGAGCCAAACAGGCATCGCACAACGTACACACACAAACACACGCATATAAAGTCAAATTACATGGTTGCAACAACAAAACAGAAAAGTAAAAACTCCAAAAGAAAATATTTTAAAACTATGTTACATAGAGCCCATTTTATTATTTATTGTACACATTTTCACGAACAACAAATATTTTGCTAATGATTTAAAAAAAAACAAAGGTGTATTTGCATGCGTATGAGAAAAAAAAACTGTGCATGCGTCTATGGGAAAAAACGAAATAAAAACAATTTTGCTCGCATGCATATGTATGTTTGAATATTTTCGTATTTGCGTATTTTACTGTTTTTTTTTTTTTTTTTGAGTAACTGTCTTTTTTTAATTTACATTTTTACATTTAAACTTTTAAAAAATTAATGTGCATACATATGTACATATATACGATTGTATGTGTGTGTGTGTAGATTATATGCAATAGAAGAAAAGATGAAAAGTAGAATAGTAATCCAAAAGCACCTGTACGCACTTTTTTTGCTTTTGCAGCACAGCTTATACATATGTTGTGGGCGTAACGGGCAGTGTCGATAGCGGCGGAGTCGCCTAAACTTGCACCCACTACTCTCAGCGTACCGAGAGTCACAGTTTTAAATTATTGCACTTATATAAAACGCGTTGGTGGCGACAGCACTAATACTTGCAAAATATATATTTATGTATAAGATGCTGCATTTTAAGTTGAAATACTTTCTTTAGATTTTTATAATTTGTTTATACAAATAATGCATTATAGTATGCATTAACATTTTCTTTTCAAGAAACAACGAAAAAAAAAAACACTTAAAAAAGAACTTTAATTGTGCTATCTTGCAACGCGCACTCTATCTCTCTTTCACACTCGCCGACTAGCTGCATACAATGCAGCAGTGCTTCAAATGTGTGTGTATGTGTACGCGGTCGAAAAGAAAAAATACAACGAACCGATCTCTCGCCGACGGCAAAAGCAAACTAATAGGGCGAGCGAGCGAACGAACGTACAACGGCAACCAAACGATACAACGTACAAATAATTACTGAACAGTGCGTCGCAAAGCAAATCGAGGCAGCTCTGCCCCGAACTAACAAACGCGAACGAACGAACAATCAACGAACATAAAAGTAACAACAAACAGGGACGACGCACATCACAAAATGAAGTACATACTTATACCCAAAAATACAGTGTGTCGTGGAACTACATATATGCTTTTACAAAAATTCTTACATTTCAACTTTTGTTGTTCAACAAACTGAAAAAATAATTTCCAGAAAATGTAAATTGTTTCTACTCCTTCTCAAATGAACAGACTGTTTAAATTAACTAAAAATAAATAAATAAATGGCTTTGACGACACTCTGAATACTGTTTATCTGTTAACATTTTCATAGTCAAGTTAGTTGACTCAAACTTCGGCAGTCAGCTGTTAACTTTTCAACATGTTAGATATTAGTATCTTCAAAACAGATCAGGTGTGCCGCCCCTGAGTATAAGTAGGTTGCTTCTTCTTTTTCCATACATTTCATTTATAAACAGATAAACCTTAAGTAGGTTGACTGGAACTACCTAAATGTAAATGCATATATATTTATATTTATCCTAATTTGACAAAATCTATCTATATTTTCTCATTTTGGGAACGATGTGGATGCTTTAAAATATTTTATAGTGTATTCATGTTCTGGAATTTGAATTTACTCATCTACAGCAGAAAATTTGTGTCTCTAGCTTTTATATAGTTTGGGAAAATTTTGTACAGATAGATGAAAATAACGAAACTGTCTCGTCTTATCACATGTAAACTCAATGAAACGAAATGATCTATTCATGTACGACATTACCACCCAGTTTTCGAAAACCAAAAAACGCTTCTGCACAATTTTTCTGGTACCTTAAAAGCAAAATTATGTAAAATGTTTAAACAAAATAAAATCTAGAATGTATCGAAGCATTGTGTAAAAATATGCATCTAAATTCCCACGGTTTCTTCCATTATTATATAAGATTTTTGAACTTAACCATACAAAAACCCATTTTTTTTCTTTATTCAATGAAAGTACATAGTTGTTTATTTTTGAACAATGTTAAGGCAAGTTCAGACCAAACAATACCAGATTTCTGACAATGAGTCACTTTTTGTTACTTATAGTGGAAATTAGGACATATATGAAACTATTTTCAATAAAATGTGATGAGAGTGTCAGATATATACGATCGTCTGAACAAGGCCTTAAGATGCTACTTTTCACTTCAGGATGGGATCGTAAGTTTGCTATGTTTTTTTTTAAGTGGATATATTATTTCCAATGATGCAAAAATTCATATATCTTAATACCTTTGAACTTTTAGTTTACAGTTACGCACAATCAATCATAAAACAGATATCTGTATTATTTGTCGATCATGAATACCTAATTGTACATACATCATAAATACTTAAGGGATTTCCAATATATCACATATTGGTACAAATTTTGAAAGACTAGAAAATGTGTAAATGCTTGGTAATTTTGAAAGTCACTGTTTGTATCGCTCTGTGTATTATTTTGTATCTGTGCCTCGTTGATGCAATGGTGGTGGTTTTTGTAGCGCGTCGTCAGGCCAGCCATCCAAACTGGTATTTGATGAAAATTTTTCTCTATACCAAAATGTGCGCGTGAAAGCGAGACAATCAATGAAATCTTGCTTTTTCACTCGCATTTATGTATGTAGTTAAGTGTGTGCGACAAGACAACGTCGCTAGTCGCTGGGGTGCTTTGTATTCAACACTTAAAAGTTGGTAGTTGTAGTAGTGGTGGTGGTGGTAGCAGTGTGCATCTGTGTGTTTGCACCGCATTAGAATGAAAGAAAAAATGCCATAAACACATCTGGCAGGCATATATATTTGCTTTAGCTGCGCGCATGCTGCGCCTTTTGTTTCATTCCGTCTGTCCGTCCGTCCCTTCCGCTCTGTCGCAGCCCGTTTTCTTTGTGCTTGCTTAAGATACTTACTACCACCAACTCATCTCATCAATATCAACTCAACTACCACCACTACCAACATCGTTCCAATGTATGCATGGATGTATGTAAAATTATCTGTCCGTAGTTCATTTGTCCGTCCCTTAATTCGTTCGTTCAGGCATTCTTCATTGTGGTTCGGTTTTGTTAATGTGCTTAACATGTATGTGAGTTATTTTTGTTGCTGTTGTAGTTGTTGTACTTCATCTTTCTTTTTTGCATGTTTTTTTTTTGCCTTTTTTTTTGTGTTGTGCGCGCCGAAGTCGCCGTCGCTGTTGGGTTGCCGCCTGTCTACCTGAAATCATTGCTGTTGAAGTCAAACATGCGCAAAGCAAAACCTAACAGATACAACAACACTATTTTGAAAATTGCTTTCCTTGCTTTGAGTTCTTGTTTTTATTTTTTGTCCAAACTTTTTTTTTTGGAATTTGGATTGCTTTCTGGCAACTCTTGTCATTTTTCATTTTGCTTTTTACAACAGCAAACAATAGAGCAGTGGAAGCCACCACCACCACCACCAAATACTCGTCAAAATCCAAACGTAGTGCGCTACATTGTCGCACCGTGGTGCAATTTCAAAAAATATTTTTAGACAAGTAGAATACGATTCCAAATGCATAACAATTAGAGGAATTTATACAATTCACAGTTTCTGCTCTTACTACGATTCAAAACCAATTATGTTGATGGGTCAAAATTTATAAAAAAAAACCACGTTGGCAGTGGATCTTAAATTTTGGGTTTTTTTATATCTTATGTTACTTTTAAATTGTTTGTATTTTAACTATTATAACCTAAAATCGATTACACTTACAAACCGAGTATAAAAACGTTTAGAGGAAATAAAAAAAGTATTCCCTATATGGTCTTGGAACCCTTTTGCGATCTTAAATGACGATTTTCCAAAATCCAGACCTAGGCATAGCAAACGTCTTTGAATTTTTAGATTTGCAGTTCAAGCAAAATGTTAAGACATTCCCACGGATGACTGGAGTTACAAATGCACAAATGGCGTGTACACCCTAGCTTTTTTGGCTATATCAGCCCACAATGCGGTTTTTTCTTTTATTTGCACACTGTGAGAAAAAAGTAACGTCATTTATTAATTCTAAGCAGCTGTCAAAATCTTTTGGTCGTTAGAGGGCGTAACCAATGTCATCTTTTTCTGTATAGTGGGGCTTCATAGAGATAGATAATTTTGGTGAAAGTTACTAATTTTTATTGTACCATTCACACATGAAGCATTAAAAGAGGAGTCATAGAGCAGATTGAACAGCTCGACGAGAGGAGTCATTGAGGAGTAGTCATGTCATGTTGAACTTAATTCTAAAACAACCAATCAAAAGTTGCAAAAAAAAACAGTATCGGTCATTGACTTGCCGTTTTTATATGAAATCATTTTTATTGCGGTCAATATAGCTTCTTATTTCGAATAAGATTGAATAAGAAATAGAGTTTCATGAGAAAGTTATCAAAGTATTACGAAGTCGTGAATTCCCGATTGCATCGTTACTTCTGTTTCATTACGCTCCGGATCAGGATGAAATCGATACAGATGGCTTGTACAACGTAGCGTATTTGGCTGTATCAGCCCACAACGCGGCGTTTTTTCTTTTATTTGTACACTTTACTAATGGATCGTAATTCTGTGAGTAGTTCGAGTATCATGACCAAATGGTCCTGTTCATTTATTCCATTTCACATACTTTATACTTTTGCTTGTATTTCAAATATATTTAACAAAAAAAAAAATTATGTAATTAGTTTGAACTGTGTCCATAAAGTATCCATAATTAAAATTTCAATGGCAAATGACCCATTTGTAGCATTTCTCATTCGTCGAAATCAAACTTATGTATTCACAAGGACGATGCTTTCAGCACAAAAAAATCGCACTCGTTTTTGTGCTTCATGGCATGGGCGGGCAGTAATGATGCAGTAGGTTATCAACATAAAAGATAAACGATTGCTCATTGGGTCTTTCATATGAGAATAGCAGAAACAAATAACCTTAAAATGCTACCGGGTCATGCTAGTACGACCCGTCATAAAAACTTATGTTTGCGTGTTGATCGTCATATTTGCTAATATTAAATTTTAATTCGTCATGAAAGGGCAAAAGTAAAAGTATCGCGAAAATGTCTATGTATATCCATTGTCTTTTAACAATAAGCTGCAGTTCAAAATTAACAGCACTATTAACTTCTGCGTCAAATTCATCAAAATGACTGTAAGTACTTACAGTATTGAAGATTCTTGTTCAGAAAGATGTCCCATCAAAAAGATTATAATGGTACCTCGAATCTTTAAAATAAAACGATTTTTTACTGATGGTAATAGCATACTTAATGATTTTGAAACATAATCTGATCACGTTTTTACATATGTGTAAATGGGAACAGGCGTGTTAGCATATGTTGTCGAATCAGAACATAAAATGAAATGTATTAGCTTTTCTCCTTATAATATTTATACTAATATTATAAAGAGAAAAGATTTGTATTTTTGTATGTTTGTAATGGACCTTATTTAAAAAATTCTTTCACCTTAAGAATGCTAATTTTCCCTACGATTTATAGGCTATATTTATTACTAGAAATAATTGGGGATCCCTACTTAAACTTCATTAATGTAATCAAGGTGTTCAAAAATTGTCTTTCGTAGGAAATAGAAATAAAAAATGTTCTACAACATCAATGAACATATCAATATACATATAAAAAAAAACACTTCGCGATACTATATGTCCAACTATTGTTGTTATGTCACTATAATATTTGGTTACATCTTAAAAGTGGTTAGAAATGCTGCACAGTCGCTGTCGACGCAGTCTCGGTCTTTGTTTGTGTGGCGCTTAGTTCGATTTCATTGCTTACCTCTTTCACTTTCATAAAAATTGGTTCCACACATATTCTCTTTTACTAGTACTAGAGCTGTGTTATTGATCCGGTGTGGCCCAACACAGCGCAGTGGGCAACGCGGGTGGAAGGCAACGAAGTGTCAAAGAGGGGCGTGCACAACCAAGAAATAGGCCGGCTTCCTGCGCAACGGACTCAACCGGTAATGGGTATTAGGTAATTGTAATGGATAACGGAAATGGGTAATAGTAATAGGTAATTGAAATAGACAATAGGCAATTGGTTATGGTATTGTGTAATGGTATTGCGTAATGGTATTGCGTAATGGTATTGTTGGGTAATGGTAATGGTAGTGGGTATGGTTATGGGTGATGGCATAAAATGGAATTGTGTAATGGTAATAGGTAATGGATGATGGTAATAGAATTGTGTAATGGTAATAGGTAATGGATGATGGTAATGGAATTGTGTAATGGTAATAGGTAATGGATGATGGTAATGGTAAGTTTAATTGACCAAGTGTAAACATTTTGGCTTTACTTGGCGCGGGCGAAGCGTGCGTGGTTCAGCTAGTATTAAATAAATGTTTTTAATTTAGATTTAATATATTTTCTATTTAATACTGCCCTTCTTACCTCTATTTCTTATATTTTCTTGTGTAATAACATCTCGAAAAGTTTCAATTGCGTCTAGTTTTACGTACTATTTACCGTGCCCTGAAGGGCCAAGGGTAAACTGAGTTTGTGCAAATCCATGGGACAAACTACAAATTAATGACAGAGCGCATTATTTAATTCTTGAACACCATCGGAACCCGAGATACTCTGTAACCTCTTGAAACTGAAAGATATAAGGGAGATGTATTCCGATCTGGATTTGTGTGGGGATATTTTATTATAATTCATGTCAGAACACAAAATTTGCCGTTTCTAGCTAAATTAACAACGACATTTTACTTCATACAAAAACACAAACAGCTATAGCTGGTTTCTATGGGCGTTACACTTTCTAGTGGTCTGGTCTGGACCTATGTATATGGAATATTTTAATGGATGAAAAGTCAGATACGCCACCTAGAAACTCTATTTCTAGCTACATAAACAAAAACTATTTTTTCCATATAAACCAACGAAAAGAAAGAAAGCTTTTTATATCGCTTATAAAGAGATTAGTAAGTCCATCGAAAACAACTTATCTGAAACGAGAATAGGAGGGTTTAAATACTTAAATTTAAAAGCTGTATGTTTTATAGTCTCCAAGACAGGTCTATATCGACTCGACTTTTGGGTGCTGCTCAAGATTAAATATACATACTCTATTTGGAGAAGGAAGGAATTCCGGCGTATAAGAGAAGCATTGTTTTCTTACTATCGTACCACTGTGCAACATCTATATTCGTGTCGCTCATATCATTGCTTTATTCATGCTATTTTCGAGCTGTCGCTGCTTTTGCCATGCTACCCTCCCACCTTACGCTGTGTTCCTACAGCTGTAGACTCGTTTCGTCGTAAATATATTCGTGGCTCGTTCGTTCATTTGCTTTAACCTTATCGTTGTCGGCAACGGCGCCATATTATTTCATGCTCTCATTTTATATCTTTTTTTATTTGGTTCTTCATCTTCTTTAGATGCATCTTCTGCTCTGCTGCTGCTGCTCCCTCTACGAACACTTTATTGTTGTAGTTGTTGTTGTTTTTGTACTGCGCTGGCTGTGCGGTGGCTATCAGTCAACGTACGTTTAACTATATATGTATATGCGATTGTATCTATGATAATGTGTGTATGTGTGTGTGCATCTGTGTGTTTGTTCATAAACGCTTGCTTCTGTAGTAGTTGTTGTTGCCTTTTGTCGTTCGTTCGCTTCTCGGCTCGGCTCGCTCACTCATTAGTTTTAAAACGAGTTTACTGTACAAAAGCTGTAAATTTTTTGTTGTATTTACATTTGATTGCTTCGTTCGTTTGTAGATACAAAAAATTTAGCGCATGCGCAATGCGACATTGTTGTTGTCTGATTTTTTTCGCTTTTATTTTTTTTGTCTTATTTTATTTGATATTTTATAGCTTTGGGTGTGCAATTTGTTGTTAGGAGAGAGGGTGGTAGTGAAGCGTTGAGGACGGCGACGTATTTTGTATGAGGCGTATGCTTAATTTCTTTGAATAGTTGATTCTGTTTGTTGTTGTTGTTTTTTCATCGTTTGATGTTATTGTTGTTGTACTGCTCACACGTTCGCTGCATACAATGAGAGCTAATAGTGAGAAGAAAAAAGCAACAAAAAGTGGAATATAAAGTAAGAAAAAGAAGAAGAAAAAAACTGGCAAATTAAATTTAATTATTATATACACTAGATTTACGTACAAATATACAACATACACATGTATGCATGTGCCTTTATTTATTTTTTTATTGTTTTTGCTACAATACATGTGTATGTATGTTGTTGTAGTAGTTGTGCTTAGCATTGTTGTTGTTGTTCTTCATTAGTATATACATAGTACAATTTTTTGTTACACCATTTTCTAAAATGATTTTATGACATTTTCAAGTTAATCACGCATACAGACAAACGGACGGACTTTGCTGAATGATTGCACGTACCTACATACATACATAGTAATAAGTGTGTGTGTGTGTTTTTTTTTTTTTTGGTTTGAGGGTTGAGCACACATACTGGTTACATACATAAATGTATCTTTGGAATTGTATATCTTTCGTATCTCTTTGTGAAATGAGCTATTTAACTGCGCATTGGTGTTGTTGCTTTTGTTTTACTTTTGTTTAGTTCTACCGAGATAGACACGTTCGCGTGTATTTTCATATGTGTGTGTGTGTGATCGAATTGTGTAAATGTAAAACAAAATGAAATTCCACTGAACACAGTTGCCCCCTCATTACCGCTCAAGGCGTGGTTACTTCACCGCTTCGGCAGCGGCAACTACTCCTACTCCTCCTATTCTGTCAACTCAATAAACACCCTTCTCCTCCTCCTAATGTTACTTTGCTGTTAGTTACTCGACAAATCAGAAGTAAAGCAAACAGCAGAAAAATTGAATTCAGTCAATGGTTCCCTTGAAATGAACGCAACAACTAGTATGGCTGGCGGGGTAGCATGGAAAAGTGGTGTAGGAGCACACATGTGAATGCATATAAGCACCAGAGGCTGTTGTTCCTAAAACATTTTGTGTACAACTGTACCTACCACTTCATATGCACACAACTCACATTCATAGCACAAGCTGTTGAATCACTTAGTTAAATTTAAATTTACTTATTGTGGTAATAGTCCAGGCTACAAGGATATAGCAGCACTTGGATATTGAAGTGTCATTGGGAGTGGTGCAGAGCATTCAGTACTGAATTGTTCGCTTATTTACGACTATTTAGCCAAGAGCATAGCCCTCAACTAGGTTGTATCCAAATGAGCCATTGCCCCACACTAATTTTTAAAAAGTTCGTAAAAAAATGTATTTTACAACTTATTTTCACACTTTCATATAATTTTATTTGTTTTACTGAAATATTTTTGTTGTACTGAATTAGTGGCTATTATTAGTAGTCTTAGGGTACTAAACACCCCCTCCTCCCCCTCGAGGCCTGCCCCCACCGATCAGGACCAAAACAAGGTTACTTCTCCCGATCCCATTAACATGTATACCAAATTTCATCGCTGTACCTGAAATGATTGCAAAGATATGACAAATTTCGTTTATCGCTTATAGGGGGTGGGTCATCGCCCACTCCAATTTTATTCAAATTTATTCAAATAGGTTTAGCGACTTAGGCGTCATGCGCACACAAAAACAAACTTTCTAGATAATATCTCGAAAATAAAGAACGACCTTGTACCAGACAGACTTAATATAATGACTCTTACTTTTGCTCATTTTGTATGAGGAGTAAAAAAAAGCAATGAATGTATTAAGACTTTTTACATTTCGTGATTCAATACGTATTCGAAAAAAAATAACAAAAGTGTCACTAGGACTCCGATCTTCCTTTACAAACCAGGAAGAAAAGATTCATAAAGTTAAATTTTAATTTCCAAATTGATTAGATTACTGACTATTAATATTTCTATAACCCTTTCCTCGTAAATTTATCGGTACATATTTAGAGTTTATTGACGTGTTTACATAACACCACGCCATTACTACTATCTTTGTGCGCTTCTCTTCCTCTTTATTACCACCTTCCGGCTGTGTCGACGAATCAGTGTGATGGATACAGATATATTTACTGGTATGTCATAAGGAACATCTTCTAAGGCATGATTTGAATTAGTCCTATTTCCTGCTGCTTTCGTGCTAGGCGTATGTATTCGCTGCCTCTTAACCTGTTCGGTGAAACACGTTAGAGTTGGTTTTTTTATAAATATCATCTGCAGTAACCCCTACTCCATGGCTGAGACCAATCTCAAAAAATTTAAGGGCAGGCCCTCCCCTTTACGCTACATTTCACGTATATAGCTCATTATGGTCAAAACGACGTTTTAGTAGAAACCGTGTATTAAGTCGGTTCCAAATCAAAACGCCTTATGTCTTAAATTACTGGATGCGGATAAATGATACTTCGTTAATATATATAGGCCATTAAAAGATGTAAAATCTGCTAGAAAAGTAGTAATACCACGACCCTATTTGAGAGAAAAACAAAGTAGTTTATTTTCATTCACACGAAATTTCAAAATTGAGTTGCAGATATGAGAGCACACAAAAAATAAATTTGAAACTTAAATGTATCCTTCTTATGGAGGCTACTCCAAAAATATGAACAAGAGTAGTTCAATAGTATATGTACGCATGAACCATATTTTGAGACTTTAGATTTTGAATGTGAACTACGATGCTTTCATTAATGGGTGATCTTCCATCATGACAATGCATCGGCCTACACATCAATGAAAGCATTGGCAAAATTGAAAGAACTGTACTTCGTATTGCTTCCGCATTTTGTGTGTTTCTCCAGAATTAGATCATTCCGAATATATTATGTTCCCAGTTATAAAACAAGAAAGAAAATTACAGTCGGGCATAACCGACTGTAAGAGGTGCTATATCAGTACAGGTCGCCTAACAAACACATTAAATGTTTCCCTAGCTTATGACCAAGTAGTTCAAAACAAAGAGGTAAGAACTTAAAAAGAAAAATGGTGCAGACGAAAAGTATTTTGCTTCTCCCACTTCTCACTGTACGAATAAGTGCCTTATAGTATTTTTGGATTTTGGCTTAGAGGGGCATTATCTCTATACTGGCGATGATTTCCAACGTCTTTTCATCTGACTCTATAATGGTCCATGCTTTTGCGTCATACATTTGGATAGGGAGTATAATCGCCACCGACTTCAGTGGTTTTTGTTAAACAGCGCTCTTCTCTGCGATAGCCTGGCGATACTCCTCGTTATACCAAGAGGCAGTCACAGTCTTTGCAGTCCTATCCATGGAGCGCGTTATATGTCTCCACTGTTCAAATATATACCTTAATACCGGAGAGTTTTCCTGGAGTATTCGAAAGATTGTGACTGAGAAGACTTCGGCGGTCTGTTGTGATTTGCAGTTGTCCGACTTATAGCTTCCCTTGAGTGTTGGGTCATGCACCACGCTGAGTCTAGTGCGTACCTTGGCAACACATTGGTTCGAGTCGGTATTGGGACCAAGTAACGCTCGCACGTCCAACACGATGTCAATTGATAATTTTTTTGGGACTTAGACATGTAACCTTATGAATGTTGAGATTTTCAAATCTAGTGCTGCTAGATACCATGTTTCGACCTAAGGCGAAATCGATTAGCCTCTTTCCTTATTGTTGGATGTAGTGTCGTGAAGATTAAATTTTCCGGCGGTTGGGCCAAAGATTTCTTTCTTTCCAATTTTGAAGTTGAAATCGCCTAGCACGATGTTGACATCGTATTTGGAGCAGTGGTCGTAAAGGGGAAAAATAAAATTTTGCTGAAATAAATTATGCTTTTTTATATAAGCTTATTACTACGCGAACTACACTCGTATATGAGGGACATGCCACCGCCTATTTTTGCAATGGATTTTCTTTTTCCCGATGGGCGTTACACAGGTACAAGGTCATCTTTATGCATCAAATTGTTGCTTATGTGATCATTTGGTTTTGTTTTCTTAAATGAGGGTGTGGGATCGCCCATTTATCCATTGAATCTTATTTCTCCTAGTGCCCTTTACATATTCACGTTATTCATCTGCGTCAAATATTTGATTAAATTTTAATTTTTCAATATATATAGGGGCGTGGCCTATATTTCCATTGGCTCTTATTTCTTCCAATGCATTTTTCACACGAACCAAAATCATCCATATACGTCAAATAGCTGGTAATATATGACGTCCATGTTAAGAAGAAACTATAGGTATATTTTTTTTTTCAGAAGCTCGAAATGCCTTTAACTTTCGTGTTTGCGATATGGGCAAATCCCAGAAACAGTCCACCAGCGAACAATTTTTGAAATGAGCCTTTTGTTATTTTCTTTTATGTAGAACAATAGAGTAGATATCTAATTTTAAAAATTTATAACAAAAAAAACATTTCGATGTTTATAAATACAAAAGTTATTACCAAACCCAACCCAACCTCGGTGTTGTTACTTTTATACCAAAAATTAAAATTTTTTCGGTATACATAATATAACATTATTGTTAACATAGAAGATCGGACAAATAGCTATATTAAGGT